>CAUYPK010010616.1:0-90851 GCA_963574355.1 Loris lydekkerianus
TCCCAGCTACTCAGGAGGCTGAGGCAAGAGAATTGCCTAAGCCCAGGAGTTGGAGGTTGCTGTGAGCTGTGATGCTACAGCACTCTACCAAGGGTGATAAAGTGAGACTCTGCCTCTAAAAAAAAAAGAAAGAAAAAAGAAAGTGCCTGAGGCAAGAGCAGAGCCCTGACACAGAGGAGAACATGGATAGGAGGCAGGGAGACAGGAGTCAGAGCTCTGCAATGGAAGCAGGTATAGCCATGGGGGGAGTTTACAAGGATAATGAACCTCTACTGATGGAGGGTGGAGGGACAGAGGAGAAAGCTCTTCAGAAGGCTGGATCCTAAAGGCTTGTTGACTGAGGCAGAAGGCAGAGTCAAGGGGTCATTTGAATCCTCTGTGCACAGCACTGTCTTGTCTGCACCCTCTGCACTCCCCTGGGAGTCCACACCACATCATGTGGGGCTTCAGATCTAGCCTGTAATTCTCAGGGTGCGTTTTGTGTGATGCTGGGCTCCCAGGTAGAGATGCCTGTGCTGATCCTTGTAACAGAGGTCCTTTCTCTCAATTTAAGATGAGTGGAAATAGCCATGTTCTCTAAACAATGGGCTTCACATTCCCATATACCTAAACTGTGGGTTTTAGCCTTTGCAAAGTCTCAGTGCACAGTTCAATTCAGCAGCAGCCACTATGGGCTGCTGTGTGCTGGGACATCAGCCAGTGAAGTAGACTAGCTCCCTCCCCCAGAGAGGCCCCCACTCTAATGGGGTGACAGTTGGTGAACACAGTCATTTCCAGAGGCAGAATGTAAGCTGTGGAGCTGGAAAAGTACCTGTAAGGGAACTAAGGTGGTGGCAATTTCTTGGAAAATAAGGGCTTTCTCAGCTGCCTGGCAACTCTCTAATCTTGGGCAAGTTATTTAACCTCTCTCAGGCTCCGTTTCTCATGACTGTAGGATTGTGATGGGCACTAAACGGGAGCACTTAGGTCACTCAAGGGCTTACAGTAAGCAGTCAATATCCATTGCCTATTATTATTACATCATTTGAGGCCCCAGCAGACATTCCTTGTGTAGCATTTCTATCACAGAACTATATTTTAACCCTTTTCCTGGCATCTCTGTATTTCTTAGTCTTAACATGCAGATGTTTGTTGAAAGGAAATATACTTTTTGTGGGTGTCACAGCCAGTTGAGCATTGCTGCAAAAACTTGGGGGAAATCTTCATTACTCAGTATTGGGAGGTGGAGGTGGGTGGATTGCCTGAGTTTGCGACCAGCCAGAGCCAGAGAGAGGCCTCACCTTTAAAAATCTCTGGGCATTGTGGTGGCTGCCTGAAGTCCCAGCTACTAGAGAGGATGAGGCAAGAGAATTACATGAGCTCAACTTTGAAGTTGCTGTGAGCTGTGATGCCACAGCACTCTACCAAGGGTGACAAAGTAAGACTCTGTCCCCAAAACAACAAAATCCCCCTCAAAATCAAAGCAAATGACTGGCTAGGCTTGCTAGCTCATGCCGGTAACCCCAACACTCTGGGAGACTGAAGCAGGTGGATTGCTTGAGCTCAGGAGTTCGAGACTAGAATGAGGTAGAGTTGAGACTGTCAACACACACACACGCACACACTCAAAGCCAGGTATTGTGGCAGGCGCCTGTAGTTCCAGCTACTCAGGAGGCGGAGGCAAAAAGATTGCTCTAATCCAGGAGTCTGAGGTTGCTGTGAGCCATGATGCCACAGCACTCTGCCTGGGGCGATAGAGATTCTGTCTCAAAACAAACAAAAAAGCAAATGGCCATAGCTCAAACTCTACAAAGATGGAGGTCAAACTGGTCTCAGCATGTTTTGGCTGCCAGGCCTAGAGGCAGACCTACACAAAGTTCTGGTAGTTCCACGTTCCCCAATTCCTGGAGAGTAGACTAAGTACTTTGTTCAGAATCCATTAGGCTGTAAATCCCTTTTAATATGGATATTTGGCCTCAAACAGATTTGGTAATATGCATCTATCTTACCAAATTTCTGGATCCTAAAAAGATATGGCCTAATGATGAATACTGGTGGCCTGAGTTTGAGCCCCTCTTACCTCTCAGGTCCTCAAGCCTCTCCTTTGTTGTATTAGTTCATATTTGGCTCTTCTAACCACTATAAAGCCAACTTGAGGATGGAAGAAATGGAAGTAAAAGACAAATAGGGAGTTTGGAGGATTGGATTCACTGTCCACTCTTGTCACTTACTCATTTTGTGACCTCAGGAAAATCAGTTCTCATCTTTCCTATCCCATTTTTCTCTATCTGTAAAACAAATGAGGTAGATTTGATGACCAATTTTGCTTCTACCTCTGAAACACTATCATTTAACCAGGGATTACAGTATACTATGAGAAAGTGACCCCATTCTTCCAATCACAGGAACTTTTTTTTGCTTTTTGTCTTACTTTGTTGCCCTTGGTAGGGTGCCATGGCATCACAGCCCACAGCAACCTCAGACTCTTGGGCTTAAGCGATTCTCTTGCCTCTGCCTCCCAAGTAGCTGGGACTCCAGGTCTGCCACAACGCCTGGCTATTTTTAGAGACAGGGTTTCTCTCTTGCTCTGGCTGGTCTCCAACTCCTGAGCTCAAGCAATCTGCTAGTCTTGGCCTCCCAGAGTACAAGGATTACAGGCATGAGTGAGCCACCACACCCAGCAGCATTGTGATTTCTAGTATCTTCCTATGTACTGGTATTTGTTTAATCATGAAAGGGGGACAGATACCCTACATATTTATGTTAATATCCTGGTTATTTTACTGCTTTATTTTACAGCAAATTAATAAGGATAAAATAAAAATTTTCCTACTTAAGTTTTATAATTTATCCATCACGATATTTTGATTTGAATAATTCATTTAAGTACCTATGACACTTTTATGCCCTAGGATAACATTGATATATACAATAAATGACTGAAAATAAAATCAGGAAATACAGAACATTTGTTACTGCAAGCAATTTTAATACAAAAGTGTGTCTTGTTTTTAAACAGTTCATTGGTAGAGCTTCGGTTTCTGCCTCAATTAAAACCAATTGAGATAATCACACAGCAACATGGTCGGAGCTGAAGAGGGACAGCAGCTAAAAAACAGGAGCCCCAGATAGCCCCTCTTCATGGTCACTTGGTCAGTTGACTTTATTACACACAAAAAAAGACGAAAGCAAACGGGACTGGTTAACAAGTGTGCTGGTGAACTCCATTAAAGGGTGAGCAAGTGCTTTTGTCTGTCCACATTTCCAGAAGAGGTTCGTGGAAGTCATTGTGGGAAGTTGATCGACCATTTAAATAATAGCAAAAATGTAGATAAACAAATCCATAATTCACAATGGTACCTGGGAGCCCCCCCCTTGCCAAGGGTCTGGGTCCCAGTGAGCACGAGAGTTACTGGTAGCTAGGCTGGGTAGGAAGTTACAAATCAGTTCAAAACCCTTCTGTTCTGACATTTTCTGAACAGTGACATTTACCCCTGAATTCTAGCAGCTATTTGTCCTTTAAACACCCCGTACTGAAACAAGATCCAAAGACAGTATTGCAATGAATTCCTTTTGCTGTTATCATGTGCAAATGTTACTTATACTTAATGAGGTTCCCTCTCTTCAGCTAAAATCACAACATTAAAACAATGAGAAAAGCAATTGTAAGTGTCTTCGCCTCAGTTCTTACTAATTGAGGTGTTTGTGATTTACAAAAAAGAAAGAGTTCCTTAAACACTGCAGGGTTCTTTTTTTTTTTTTTTTTTTAAATATAATTTATCTTGCTGAGACAGCAAGTAAAGTTTATAAAGAAGATGCATTTAGGAATAATCCTAAAAGATAAAGCAGGTTTACAACCCTGCACCGCGCAGAAACCCTATTTATAGGCTTTTCTTTTCTTTTCTTTTTTTTTTCCTAATACACATTTGCATCTTGACCTTTTGACTTGTTGAATATTTCATTTCTGGACCCCATCCATTACAGGGTTACCAGGAGGCAAATTTTATCTACATAAATATTCACATGAAAATAGTAACTTACAAAAAGAAAAAAAAATAAGGCAGCTTCTTAACACAATTATTCTTTTACACTTTTAACAATATAACTTCTCCTGTTCAGAATAAATATACACCCAATGTATGGAGGATTCAAAGTGGAGAGTGGCTTGGGGGTGCTTGGACAGTGTTATCGCTTGGGACCTGGAGTCCTGGGAGAGGCAGTGGTGGTCTTCTTAGACATGGTAGGGATTTTGGAAGGTTTGTTTAACCCTCTCCTGGAGCTGCCTTGGCCCCCAGCAGCACTGCTTTCTGAAGTGTCTGAACAAGCAGACTGCGTCTCTAAAAGGTCAAAGTCAGAGGCGTCGCTTCCTCGCCGGCTGCTGGCTCGACTCCCAGCTCGACTCCCAGCCCGACTTCCAGGGCGACTAGCTGACTTTTTAGGGTCTGGAATTCAAAAATAAAGCAGTAGACTTAAGAGAGATGGCATGAGGTGGAAGAACAAATGACTAGAGGCCAGGATTCTGATCCTAATGCCAACTATTTGCTATGTGACCTTGGGAAGATCACGGAGTTTCTGCACCCCAGTTTCCTCACTTATGCAGAAGTCACCAAATCCTTTTCTAGCTGTGTAATTCTACATGAGAAGCTGCCTCCTGAGGGGTAGAAAGCTGCTTCTATCAGCAGCACCATTACCTTCCATGACCCCAAAGTGGACTCAACAGAGTTGTTCGATCACTTAGCACAAGTGGTGAGCCTACCAGCTGGGCTAATCCACCGGCAGACTGAGAATGGAGGTTGGATGATGGGAAACAGAGAGCCAGGAAGTGAATCTGAATCCCTGGGTACCCCAGAGGAACAGATGTGATCCTCCTCCAATCCTTTCCCAGTTCACCAGCAACCACAATAAATACGAGGTGTTGGAAAAGTCATTAGCAAATGCCAGTCCAACACTGCACGGGCTTCTGAGAAGGCCCACTTTAGGAGCCCCTTTCTTTTTTTGCAGTTTTTGTCTGGAGTCAGGTTTGAACTAGCCACCTCTGGTTTATGGGGCCGGTGCCCTAGTCCTTTGTGCCACCGGCACCGCCCCAGGAGGCCCTTTCTTTTACATTTCTTGTGACCATTTGTGATCACGAACAGGTGGTCATCTGAAAACCTACCAGTCTTTCTGTCTGGGCATCATGCTAAGTATGGGATCCTTTGGAGCAGTGAAGCATTGCTGATAGGCAACTGTTTTTAGACTTGGCCTGGTCAAACCCTCTCACTCCTCAGCCTAATACATAGGTCAAGGCAGGTACCTACCTGTTCGATTAGTTTTGGCACCTGGAGAAGAACTATTGCTGGTATCACCAGCAAGAGATGTTCGACTAGAATGAAAAGTTGGTGTTGGTCGTTTCAACTTGCTGCTTGTTGATGGGATAACCTTAAATAAGAAAATCATAAAAAGGTTACGTTTACTTGATTAAATCTTTCTCAGAAATTCAATTTTAAAAAGGTCTACTTAAGCCTTCTTGTAACTGATCAATTGAAAAGCAAATTGAAAAGGAAATTAAAAGTCCAGGAAAACAAAGATTTATTTTGAAAATATCCCAGGTCATGTATTTTGTTGATTTCCAAAGTCAAGGTTTTATGTTCCAATTAGAAACTTCAAAATGTGTTCCAATACCTTTTGCCTTGCTGACAAACCTTCCCTTGAATGGGAGGGTGGTGGTGAAGGGCTCAGATAGTAAGAATATAATAGTTATTAACAACCAGAAGAATGGTGAATGAGCAAAAGAAAAAAACCACAAATAATTCTATGCATCAATATTTTGGGGTTAGAAATTTGCAATGAGTTTTAGCCCCACATGTTTAATACAGGATGACCATAAAGTTCGTGTGCAACTTAAAATTGGCCACCCTGTATAGAGATTAAAATATTACTCCAATAATAAATAGGTACAGAAGCTTTAGTGAAGATTTTAACTTGTGGATCAAATAACATTATGAGAAGCACATGACAGTGAGACTGTGCTACAGGGAACAAGGTTCAGAATGAGGAGCCAGGACACCTAGGTTTGAGCCTGGGGCCTATGACTGACCTAAATTAACACCTGTGTCTTTGTTTCTCCCTTGGGGAATGAGAGACAAATTCTGTTTCTTGAACTTTTCTTTTTTTCCTTTTTAAAAAAATTGAGACAGAGTTTCACTTTATTGTCCTTGGTAGAGTGCCATGTCGTCATAGCTCACAGCAACCTCAAACTCTCGGGCTTAAGCAATTCTCTTGCCTCAGCCTCCCAAGTAGCTGGGACTACAGGTGCTGCCACAGTGCCCTTACTTTTTTTTTTTTTTTAGAGATGGGGTCTTGCTCTTGCTCAGGCTGGTCTTGAACTCCAGAGTTTAGTCAATCCATGTGCCTCAGCCTCCCAGAGTGCTAGGACTACAGTTGTGAGCTACTGTGCCCAGCCCCTCCAACTTCATTTCTATCACATTCTTCTTATCAGGCTACCCAACCATACTTGGTCTCCTGGCTTTTCCTCCAGTAGCCCTGGGAAGGTAGGGTACCTGGTCTCTTCTCCTTGCTGCTTGCTCTGCCTGGACTATTGGAGCACAACCCCTTCCCCAGATATAGGTATGGCTTCCTCTCCATTCCCCTCAGGGGCTGGGAGGGGTCTTGCCTCCCTACTCCAACGACACTGCTTATAAATCTCTATTCTCTTCCCTGGCTTCATTTTTTTGCACAGTTACTTATCAATGCCTGGCATCTGATATGGTTGTTTGCTGCCTGCTCTCGCGCATTAAAGTGTAAACTCCATAAAAGCTGGGACTTTGTTTTGTTCACTTTCATATCCTCAGTACCTAAAACTGTCTGGCACAGCAGGTGGAGTCAATAAAAACTTGTTGAAGAAATGATGTATGGAAGCACTTCCCAACTGGATATTATATACTATTACTGCTACCAGTAGGTTCTATACAAGCATTGTCTATTTGAGTGGGGTTTTTTTTTTTAAGAGGAGGAGGAGAAAAAATATTTTGTATCTCTTTTAAATATCACTCATGCCACAGCTTGCTATTCCGATTTTTCTTTGATATCAGTTGTGTAAATTGTTTTCCAGGACCTTTAAATGTTTACACACATAGAAGAGTAAGGCCACCCATTTCATTGTGTGTTGTATTCTTTCTTTAATTTATAAAGAAAAAGCAAAAGCAGTAGAAAGTGATTAACAATCAAGCACAGACCCCCCTGGCCAGACAGGAGGAAGATCACCAGTTTCAGAAGACTGGTGAAGACTGGTGAAGACTCCAGCTAGGATTCCAAGTCAGGACTGGGCCTGGCTACGAACACTAAAATAAGTAAGGAAAGATGAAACCCCAAAATGAAATAAAATGAAAGATAAAATCTTAAGACAAAACAAAAAGGGGGATTTATCGGAATTGTATGAGAATTTGTACTTTATAATTAAACATTTAAAATTTTAGAACTTTTGAGATTTTCACAAAACTGGAGTCATTAAGGAAGAAGAAAAGCAAGATAAGCAGGGTGAGTCTTGGGGTTTAGCGACAGTTGGTCCCCAGACCATTTTCTAAGCCAGATACATTTCTGCACTGGAGCTTTAGCCTGGAGCAGGATGAACCCCAAAGCACAGTTCATTCACAGGCAGTGGCTTCCTGTGCCTCTGGTTTCTGTGGCTGAGGCTTTACACGACTCAAGGCAAGACTGTCTTTTGAGGCACAAGAACCCAGTGCTTCCTGGGAGCTAGAATGCAAATTGTACTGCTGATCAGACAAGCCATTTTTAGTCCACGTTTTATTTCTGAAACACTGTTGCTCTTCCAAAAGTGTTTAGGCATTTTAATGTTATACTTGAACATGCTTAATTGCTGGCATGTGTATTCAAATCAAGGGTACAGAAAGCCAAGTGCCTAGAAATTTAGAAAAAGAAATCTGAGCCACAGAGCAGTGTTCACTGATACTGTGCTTGGCTGAAGTAGGCAGCACCCATGCCTGGACCAGTGTGGCAATACCAACCATCCTGGGCATGTCTCAGGGGAGGTGGCGCCAACCACTCAAGTTCTAAGCAAAGACAAAACACTGTGGAACATGCACCAGAGTTAAATTTCAAGTGTTCATAACTCGTGTATCTGACATGTAGAGATGCCAAGAAGCCTGATTATAAATGGTATCAATAATACAAACTGCCCGGAATGGCCACTGTTTACCAATCCTGAACAAATATTACACTAAAGACAGTTATAAAGTTATTAAACAATCTAGTTTTAGGCATCTCTTATTTATCTCCAATTTTGGTGAATCGAGTTAGAAACCCCTGAAAATGCTTGACTAGATGAATCAGCTGTGCCAGCAAGCACCAGGGAGAGAGCAGGGACTCGTGTCAGGAAGAAGAGCTGGTCAAGTTCATCAGCGAGGGCCTCATCTGGATCGTGTCCTTAGTCAGCAAAGCCATACTCTACCTCGGGGCTGGGCAGCTGGAGGTCAGGAGAATGGCTGTCCCTCATAGGGGTGCCAACTTTACTGTTTACCAACCAGGGTTTGTCATAACAGCGGGAGAACTGAAGTGGAGTCTGTGAAATGGAAATCCAAAGGGAAGGACGGGAACAATTGAAAATGGAACAGTAAGGGAACAAATTTGGTACAGAACAAATAGAAAATACTAAATTGTAAAGAAACAGAAAACAAAATAAAATGTACATCTGTCCAACAGGTTGATGGGGACCAGGCAGAAAGGCAACAGCATTCTTCACACATAACCCGCTAAAACATCAGACTTATCTGCCAGCTTTTAACACAGACAGTGCCTGGATTTTCAAAAGTAGCAACTCTGCATGGGTTCAAACTCAAACCGAGAATAAAAGGAAAGAAAGATTTCTGACTTAACTAGCCTGAGTGAATTATTTTAATAAATGTTTTTTGTAGTTATCTTAAAGGTCAGGTATCTGTGTATTGACAGGACCTCAGCAGCCCTGGGGTATGTTTCCAGATTCTTCTCCTCACTGTCATTTTTCAGAGGCTCCATCAAATGATGAACATCTGGAAACAGAGAAAGGAGGAGGAAGGCCACAGAAGAGGTCAGTACATACACACCTTGGTACCACTGGCTGGGGTGGCCGGAGAAGATGGCATAGACGTGCAGCTGTGGTTACTCTGACTAGCACTGGAGCTGGAGCGAGTTGGGGAAGCTGCTCGGGATGATGGCTTGGACCTTCGGCCTCGTGATCGAAAAGGGGTCATTCCCTGGGATGCCCCCTCTGGTAGGATGAATTTCTCTCTGAGTTCGATGTTTGTTCTACCTCGTGCTAAAAAAAGAAATAAACACATGTACTATATCAGCTAGTCTTAAAAATGTATCTTTAATGCCCATACAGCTGCTTGACCTCATGATAATAGTTATACGAGTTATGGGCTTAATGCTACCATCTGTAGGTTCTTTAAAAGTAGAGATAAATTCACGACACAGCCACCTTGTCAAGATTCTTACCTATGGCAGACACATCAACTAATAAGCCTTCTGATTTGCTATAATAAATAAGTCTTTGTGCACAAAGTACCATCCCATGCTGCTGTCATGATCCTGCTGTGCCACTGTCCCGGGGTAAAGCATGCTATACTAGCTCAAGGTAATACAGATGCAACAGTTCACACCTCTGAAGTTAAATCAAAACCCTGCCTTTCTCTCTCATAGTAAATGTGTACTTTTTTGCTCAGCTTCTACAGAATGCATGGTAATAAAATAGAAAAAAACAGAATGCTGAAATTCAGCATCTTCTATTTGAATGCAGTCAGTCCTAAAGAAAGGGGTCCAGGGACTCGGGCCAGTAAAAAGAACAGGATAGAATCAATCAGAAGTAAACATGTAGGGGAGGGAGAGAGAGAAAGATCAACACCAGTCACAACCTTGCCAGTGAGAATGTTAAGTCAAAAACTGAAGGGGCAGCTGCACGTACGGGGGACATCAAGGTAAAAAGAACATGGCAACAGCACTGAATGGTGACAATGTCAGTCCTCCTAGAGCTGTATGACCAGAATGTGAAACGTAAATCTGCAAAGGTCCCATTTACAGCCAATAAAAATGTTAAATGCAAAAGACACTACTAATTTAAAAGAAATAATTCCTTTGGAAGCTGGGCGTGGTGGATTGCCTCAGCTCATGAGTTTGAGAACAGCCTGAGCCAGGGCGAGACTTTATAGCCTGGCACCGTGGTGGGTCCCTGTAGTCCCAGCTCCTTGGGAGGCTGAGGCAAGAGAATTGCTTAAGCCCAAGAATTTGAGGTTGCTGTGAGTTCTGATGCCATAGCGCTCTAGCGAGGGCAACAAAGTGAGACTCTTAAAAAAAAAGAGAGAGAGAAATAATTCCTCTGGAATATGTCCTTAGAACACTACCAACTGCAAGATATTACATCCTGCAGTAACCCTCTAATTCCTCATGCCCTGTAAACTGTTCACTCTTGGGAATGTATTAGATAGAGCTAAACAAATGAGACCCCTGGGGACAACTGGGAAAAGGAGACCACTAGGAACAAAATCTTTGTCATTCTTTCCCACATTAGATTTTTTACTTTGGTCAGAAAGCATAAATCTAGAAGACTTATCTAACTGGTCCACTTTCTCTTTCTACCCCATATATCCCTCAGGAACTGGAGAAATCTTGGTAGAAGGGATTTTAAAACAGGTTGCACGAAGGTTCCAAATTCCTAAATCAAATTCAAATTCTTCTCAATATGTCACATGCTGAAATAATTTATCAAAGTGTCAGGTTAAAAGCTTGGGCACTAAAACCTCTGCGTTAAACCTGTAAAGTCCAAGCTCTGTGGTTAAACAGGATCCTTCCTGTTCTGGGGTTCCGTCTCCTCAAGCTTGTGAAAGGTGATCAGGATGACCTGTCTCTAAGAGCCCTGCTTGTCAAGATGGTCTGTGACAATGGTCCCTGAAATGCTGTTTCCTTCCGTGACCCAGTGTTTCTTTCCTTCCCAGGCCCCAACAAAAACATGCACTTCAAGGTTCATTCCTTGGCCCTTGGTTCTCTACTCATTTTCCAGATTTCAACACTTTTCTGTGTGCATAACTAACGACTCCTAGAGAAGAGAGAATTCCCTTCAGCACTGTCTTGGGTACTTTAGTAAGGCTTCACATCACTAATAACTTGTTGGAGTCCTGACCTAACATTTATTTGTTTTGTGCTTGCTAAAGTCCCCAGAACAGTGATGCAGAAGCAACACTGCTGAATGAGAATCATTTAATCAGCTGAGGATTTGGACACCTGGTGGTATCCCCAAAAGAGCTATTTGTGGCCCTGAGTCATAAACAACTTCAGATGTGTGCTTTGACCCTGGCAAACATTTAACAGTTTACTTCTAAGCAAACTGCCAGAAAGCAACAGAGTGATACAAGTTTGAAATGGCATCTCAGATGAGGGCAGTGACATTTTAAATGTTTTAGAGGTGGCTACCTGTAATAGTGTAATGGTAATATCCTGTTCCCTATGTACTGTGCAATTTACAAGTATGATCACATGCAACACTGTGCTTGACTGCCATTAGCATCCCCATGTTACAGCAAAGGAACTGAAATGTGCACAGAGGCTGAAGTCAAACAGGGCTGTGGCAGAGCTGGGACTAGACCCCATGTCTTCCACCTGAGCTGTTCTTTTGTCCCCATACTCCAGCTGTTCCTAGGCTAGCTCACCATCTGCACTAGCTGTCTCCACGCTATTTTTATTTATTTCTAAATAAAAATCTGGTATCTCTAAACAGCTCAGAATCCTTGCCTGGCCTTTCAGTGGTTACATCAGAATTTCCCAAACTGAGGTTTTTGAGGGCTTTCCTACAAAAGGTGTTTGGTAAATACTGTACTCTACATTTTCTACCTTAGAAGGGCCTTCATGCAATTAGCATTTTATATGTACTAAGAAGTCCTGCAATAAAAGAATACAGTTTAGCTTTAAGATGGTATCTTCCAAATGTTTTTGACTGGCCAGGTACAGTGGCTCATGCCTGTAAACTGAGCATTCCTGGAGGCCAAGATAGGTAGATTACTTGGGTTTGAGACCAACCTAAGCAAGAGCAAGACCCTATCTCTCTGAAAAAATAAAATAGAAAAAACTAGTTGAGCATTGTGGCAGGCACCTGTAATCCCAGCTACTTGGGAAGCTGAGGCAAGAGGATCTCTCATGCCCAAGAGTTTGAAGTTGCATAGCACACCAGCCTGGGGCAACAGAGAGACCCTATCTCAAAAACAAAAAAAGGGACTGTAATAAATTGATCAACATTTGGAGGTGGTCAACATAAGGAACTGGCCCTACCGTATTGCATTATGTGGTACATGTCCAGTCTATGAAAATCAAGTCAACTTAAGGAGGTAGTCAACTATGGAGGTTCTAGTGTATTTCCTTAATGCTGGGTATTACGTTCCTAAAATCAATAACAAAGAATATTCCTAGTACTTCCTGTTTGACTATTCTGAGATCTTTCCCTAATGAAAAGAATGATGAGGGGACAATCCTATCTCTGAACCTACAGGGCCAGACCTGGATGGCAAACATTTTAAGTTCATTTTCTTTTTTTTGAGATAGTCTTACTATGTTGCCCTGGGTAGAGTGCCATGGCGTCACAGCTCACAGCAACTTCAAAATCTTGAGCTTAAGCGATTCTCTTGCCTCAGCCTCCCAAGTAGCTAGGACTACAGGTGCCTGCCACAACGCCTGGCTGTTATTTTTTGTTGTTGCAGTTGTCATTGTTGTTTAGCTGGCCTGGGCCGAGTTCAAACCTGCCAGCCTCAGTGTATGTGGCTGGCACCCTACCCACTGAGCTATGGGAGCTGTCTAAAGTTCAGTCTTTTCAATCACCAAAGGAGCCATCGTTATCTGAGAGAGTTATGCTGGCTACCTGACATTGGCAGGAGCAAGCAAGTTAGTTAAAATTCAGTTCTAAGCTATCAGTAGGTACAGAGTTTTGGTTTTACAAGATGAAAAGAGTTGTGTGGAAACACTTAAAAATGGCAAGCTTTATGTTATATATACTTTACAACAGTTTGAAAAAAATCAGTTCTGTTGCCCAGGCTCGGTGACTCGTGTATAATCCTAGCACTCTGGGAGGCCAAGACGGGTGAATTCCTTGAGCTCAGGAGTTGGAGACCAGACTGGGCAAGAGTGAGACCGGTATCTACTAAAAATGCAAAACTGAAGCAAGAGGATCACTTGAGTCCAAGAGTTTGAGGTTGCTGTGAGCTACAACACCATGGCACTAAGTACTAAGGGTAACAAAGTGAGACTCTGTTTCAAAAAGAAAAAAAAAATCAGTTCTATGCAAAATTTCTGTGTCTTTTAAATCTTCCTAAGTGAAGTTTTCTAGATCTTCACTTATTTTGAGTCCCAAGCACAAAAACATATAGAGTATTCTAGGTACAAAATCACCCATTCTTTAGGCAGGAGCACTGTTTTAATCTCCACTTAAATTAAAAAAAAAATCTTGATTTCCTTTGCCATGGATAAATTCAGAAACTGAAATCTCTGATTTTGGTAGTAAAAGAACTAGTCTACCTAACAGAATATTTTCACCTTTTTTATTTGGCTCAAACAACATGCAGTTTAAGATATTTTTCATCTTTAAAAATATCTGTGTTAATAAATAGAGATAACAAATGACAGTGTACACTGACATTAAGAACCCATAAACTCTGTAGTGTCCTCAAATATAACAAAATGAATAAATACACAATCTTCCCTAAGCAGTGCACAAAGAACCCTTGATAGCGTCAACTAACTTCTTTCTCTTTTTGATATCTATACCCTTCCAATTCACTAAAATCCACCCTAGCACTACTTTTTTTTTCTTAGCATAATTTTTTATTTGATTAGAAATAGCTTGTCCTGCCCAACACTGGTGGAGTTAAGGAATCTATCACTGCTGTGGACTTCGCTACCCTGCAGTCAATGGATGAAGATGATTACTGAGTTCCAGGACAGCACTCCCGGAGACAGTCTTACCTTGGGGATGCTGAAGGGATGTTTGTTCCAAGGGATGCTGAAAAGGCTATTTCCATAGGAAACAGCTATGGCCCTCCCCATTTCCTTAGGGTTCCAATTTTTAGATTTTAAGATAAGGACAAAGCAAGCAGTGCTCTCTTTGGCCAGCGGCACAATGCTATCATAAAAGAGCAGGCAGCAAATAAATAGCAACCGAGAGTTCCAAAATGCCACATGCAATATTTGCTTTTTTTCAGTCTAATCAGACAGGATAGGAAAAATAAAACCTTATTAATAGATTTAGAAAGGAATGATGCTGTTTTATTAAGTTAAAATAACAAATTGTCAACCATTTAAAACAATAGAAAAAGACTTTTAAATCAAGGACGTTCATCTATAATTAAATTCTCAAAACCAATTAAACCTGTTCAAGATTTTTTTTTCTCAGTTTTTGGCTGGGGCCAGGTTTGAACTCGCCACCTCTGGTATATGGGGCCGCCGCCGCCCCCCCGAGTTCAAGTTTTTATTAGAAAAGTATTTTCAAAATTATCTATTCTTTATTTTTGTATTTTTTATTTTTTTTGAGGCAGAGTGTCACTTTGTCAACCTCAGTAGAGTCCCATGGCGTCATAGCTCACAGCAACCTCAAACTCAAACTATCCTCTTGCCTCCTGAGTAGCTAGGTCTACAGACACCTGCCATAGGCTTGGCTATTTTTTAGAGATGGGGTCTCGCTCTTCCTCAGGCTGGTCTTGAACTTGTTAGCTCAGGCAATCCACCTGCTTTGTCCTCCCAGAGTGGTAGGATTACAGGTGTGAGCCACCGTGCCCAGCCCAAAATAATCTATTCTTTAATAAAAGAACTTCTAATAAAAATTATTACTGCTTAGCTTTGACTCAGGTTCACTGGAGTAAACTCAGAATGAGTTACAATGGGAGGAACCATAATATTTATGAGCACATCTGAATTCATGTGAGAAATGTTTCCTTTAGCTCTGTCCTCACTAAATGTTTCAGAATGACTGTAACCCATTTCCAAAGAAGTTATATAACTATACTATAAACACTTATTTCTGCTAGGTTTATAAATAAATCTTAATTTAATTAAGTGGACCAATAATACACACACAGAAAGGAGTTATGTCAGCCTCTGAGACACATAGCAGGGTAGTTAGGAGCACATACTCTAAAGCCAGATTGCCCTGTGGTCTTGCGCAGGCAGCTATCTGACTTAGAAGTATCTGGGCTCACTGGTAAGTGTCCTTTATCCTTCTCCTGGTCAAGGGGCCTTGACCTCCTGTCTCTACCATTTACTAGTTATTTGTTTTGGAATAAGTTACTTATACTTTCTATGTCTTGACTTCCTATGCTATAAAATGGAGCTAATAGTATCTATAATTCATAGAGTAGCCATAAGCCAGAAATGTGTTGCATGTAATTATAATTGTGTACAGCACATAAGGCTATACAAGCATTTGTTAAATAAATAGAACAAATTCCACGAATACTGTCTCAACAGGAGTATTTTATACCTCATTAACTTAAAGTAGTTAGAAAAGCTACAGTTCAGCTATTTCAAGCATTCAAGAAGGCAGCAGATACACAGAGCCCAGGGGTGTTAACAGTTTAAGAAGCGAAGCCATTCTCAACAGGCTAGGGTGTGGGAAGAGGGACAAAGCTTAGAAGCCAACCTATGGGAGACTGACTGGAAATCGAAGAGCTGGAATCAGAGCGCTTTATTTTACTTCCAGGATGGTGAACTAGAATAAAAAATATGTAAACACAAAGAAACAGAGACAGAGCAGGAAATGCAGAAACTAGTCAAGAAGGACAAATTGGCAGACAGTAGGGGAGTCTTCTGTACACCCACATGCAGCTTTGCTAACAGGAAAAAGGAAAGGACACAGTTGAAGAGGGTTTGCCAGCTAGATTTGGTTATCTCTGCCTAGTGAAGCCTTCACACAAGTGCCTCCACACTTGTGCTCATATTATAGAGGGTGTTCTTTCCCCTTTGGGCTGGTGGGCCAGCCTTTACACGCTTAGCAGAAAGACACCCTGTGGTTTTGCGTAGGCAGCCATCTGACTTACAAGTGTCTGGGCTCACTGGTAGGTGTCCTTTATGCTTCTCCTGGTCAAGGAGGGGAGGGTCTATGGGAAGGGCCCAACAGCCTCCCTTAGTTTCAGTCATAAGAATTGTAAGCAAAGGATATGAGGGACTGAGAGGAACTTAAAGGGTTTTGTAAGGCTAGTATTAATTTAATGCCCCAAACAGAAACTTTTGGGTAGCACTACTACATTCTTAATTCCCATCACTGCATTCTTTTTCAACTGTTTACACAGGATCAACCTTTCTAGCTTTTTCTCCCTGGTCTACTCTGGCTCCCCCAAGTTCTAACCTGAGCTAGTGGGATGATACCTGGGCAGCTAACAAAAAAATGTAAAACAGCCCCCCACCCTGTGCTGATACTTCTGTAAGTATGAAAGATCAGTAGTGAGGGGGCACCCAACACAAGATTCATTATCAGGATGGTTCCTTACCTCGGCAGGGATCATTTTTCACTAAAAATTCATCCAAAGCCATCCATCCTCCACCAACTCGAACCATCACTGTGCTGCGCAGAATACGGACCAGCCGCAACTGCTGGGAATCCCCAAACTGTAGAATCAAGTGGAAATTTAATTAATAAGTATGCTGAAAGCAGACCTATATATTTTTTTCTAGAGCAGACTGTATTCAGATAGCAATGATAATCCAGTAGCTTTGGGAGAACTTCAAACTCTGCTAGTTTTAATTTTTACATTTTTCTCTAAATGATTAAAAACAAAGAAAAGCTTTCTACAGGGATAAAGTTAACTTTTATAGCCATACCCTGTACCCAAAGTGGGCAGGATGCGCCAAGTGTGTTAGCTCACTTTTTTAAAAAACAGATTCTGGCCAAATTAAAACTCCAAATTTTTTGTTATGCTAATTTGCTTTCCTAAAAGAAAGGTGGTGGATGTCAACTTCTGAATACAGTCTGCTCAAAACTGAAATGGAAAACAGCAAATACTGTTTCAAGCTTTAAAGAAACCCTTGCAGAGCATCATTATTATAAGCATAGAAGAAAATGTGATTTTCAACAACAGGTTTTCAAAAATAAGCCTTAAATATTCTCTAAATGCAGTGACATAAGCAAAAACGTTACTTCAGCTGAACAATTGATTAGATAGTATTTATACTAAAATTTGGTTGACTAAATTAAAAATTTAATCTCCCATGATTATAAATAGTATTCAGTATTCATTTTGGATGTTAAAATAAGCGTATTTCTTTCTGATATTTACTTTTCCTTTTTTTTCTTGTCTAACATTCTTACTTCCCAGTCCTCTCTTAATATTTGGAGTTTTTTGTTGCATAAATTATCCTCTTCCTAAAAGGAAGAGGTAAGAAAAGTGAGCTGAGATTCCAAAACAAACATCAAACATTTGGTTGGAGAGAGAGAACTTCTGGTTGTTTAATTCAAGGAGAAATATTCCTGGGGCATGAGGATTGGGCAGAAGGGACTATTTAATTACTTAATTAGGATTTTCAAAGTTATAAAAGAGAATCATAACTTTGAAACAAGGCACAATAACTGAAAATGCAAGAAAGGATGTTTGAGGCCACATAACCATCCTCTCTCAAAATTAGTATCTTTGGTAATTCTTATATTCCTTAGCTGCTGTGACTCAAAGGCACTATGTGTGTGGGCAAGGCACCTGAACAATATTGTATTCCATCCCACCCCAGACCTTTACTTTAAAAATAAAAATAGTCCCACATCTTTCACCTGGTACCATTTTAATGGTTCTAATACAAAGTGACTACAGCAACAGCGTGGCGTACAGAAGCAGCACCGAACCAGGAGTTGTGAGGGAAGAACCATCCTTTGGAGGAAACTGCCCTGCTGGCCTCTATGGGAGCCCCTTAGAAGCTGGCCCAAGGAGAATGGGAGGCCCCCTGTGAGCAGGTTCTGGGAGGAATGGAGGATCCCACTAGACCCAAGAACAGCGATCTGCATCACTGTACAGGGCTTTCTCTGGATGGGCGAGGAGAGGCAAGGCACGTACACCTGTGTGAATCAGGAAGGGATTCTGGGAGGGCTTTATTCTTGGAACACTGTATAATTTATCACTCCATTTATTTCATTATTTCTTTCCTTAATTTCTCACTGAAGTGCTTGCTATTTGAAAGATTCTAACTTGTTTCTTTTCAGCTATGGGGAAAATGAGGTTTGACCCAAGCCAGCAGCCAGAGTAGCTGGGGAAGTTGAGGTTAGAGTAACAAGTGGTGGCAGGGGGTTGTGACAGCTCTAAAAAGGGAGACCTGTGTACACCTGGTAGAACAGGGTTGCCAGTGCAGCAAAGAACTCAGTACAAGAGTCATAGGGGCAGCAACCACTGTTCCCTCCTCTTAAAGGGAAAACCTGTTACATGGACTTGGTTCTTGCTGTGGCTCTGACATTAATCTTTCAGGCCTCAGGTACCTTGGGTATAAAACGAACTTTGTAATTCTGTTCCCAACATTAGAACAAACTCACTTGATCCTCCCCTGGTTATACTGAGAAGGTGTCAGTACCCTTTAAAGGTACCTTAGTACCTGCACGTGAGTCATTAGCAAACAGGCATACCAAGTGTTGTTATGGAATGGGCATTTTTGACAGCCCATTTGACTGTCCATCTTTAGTTTTTTTCTATCCTTTGTTCTTCTGGCTGGCCCAGAACGTTATTGTAGTTAGTGACTATTCCAGTGCCTGGAACTTAACATTGTTAGAGGACCTCAAATCAACTCTCAGTGCTTCTAATTTCATATCAGAGAGACAGATTTTACTCATGCAACTTCCTTCCACATGTGAAGACACAGGACCCCAGAGCCCTCAAAAAAGATTTGAAAGGTTAGCGTTACCAAATGGAGTCAAAGCATCCAATCTTTTTTGTCAGTCTAAAGACAAAACCCCAAAAGGTGATCCCATTAGATTTTGGCCAATTGGCCGTAATCAGCAAACACAGCCAATTATTTCCACACTATACTTACAGATACTTTGTAATTACAAAATACAAGTGTAAATAACAGTAAACATTGATAAGATATTTAAACAGACCGTACTAAAGTATATCAGGAATTTTTAACTTAGTGTATGTTACAAAATTTGTGTTAACTTTCAAAAAGGTTCTGGTATAAATTAGAACTATATTGTCTAATAAACTGACTTCCAACAAAAGACCAGGTTATTTTATTTCATGCATTTATTTTTAAGACAGAGCCTCACTCTGTTGCCCAGGCTAGAGTGCCGTAGCATCATAGCTCACAGCAACCTCAAACTTCTGGGCTTAGGAGATCCTCCTGCCTCAGTCTCCCAAGTAGCTGGGACTATAGGCATCCACCACACTGCTTAGCAAGTTTTTTGATTTTTACTTATTATTTATTTATTTATTTATTTATTTATTTATTTATTTATTTAGAGACAGAGTCTCATTATGTTGCCCTCAGTAGAGTGCTGTGGCGTTATACCTCACAGCAACCTCAAACTCTTGGTCTTAAGTAATTCTCTTGCCTCAGCCTCCCAAGTAGCTGGAACTACAGGAGCCCGCCACAACACCCAGCTATTTTTTTTTTGTAGTTGTCATTGTTGTTTGGCAGGCCCGGGCCAGGTTCGAACCCGCCAGACTCTGTGTATGTGGCTGGCTCCCTACACACTGAACTACGGGTGCTGAGCCAGTTTTTCAATTTTTAGTAGAGACAGGGTCTTGCTCGTGCTCAGGTTGGTCTTGTGCTTCTGAGCTTAGTAAGCAATCCACCCACTTCAGCCTCCCAGAGTACTAGGATTAGAGATGTGAGCCACTGAGCCTGGCCAACCAGGTTTTTTTCTTAGAAGTAGAAAGGATTGATAACTCATGCCTCAGTTTCCTCTGAACCCTATCACTTATAACTCAGTCTGGCATATTATTATCACCTTTAGCCAATCTGATTTTAAATAGAAAAATGCATCTCCTTTTAGAAAAGAATAATTTATATCATTTTACTGCTAGGACAGCTTTGCAATACTGGCCCTGTTAGCAGTTTCTCCATTTGGTAAGGCAACCTGATGTGACCCGGGCATGCTTCAGATTACATCCTCTCCCCACAGCAAAGAACAGGCAGCATTAGCTACACAGACCACATCCACTGAGGAGAACATTGCAAGGCACACTGTACCTGGTTGCCGAGGAAGAACTACAGACAATAAGAATAAAGGATGGAGAAAATGGAGGGGAAAAAAAGAGAACATTCTGTCAAATTAACACTAAGGAATGAAAATCATAACATCACATTACCAGTCTTCTGGCAGAGTGACATGCATATTAAATGTATTCTTATCAAGCTCCTGCCACAGGGGTGTGGTTTTATAAATTAAGAAGACCTAACTTCCCACTCTATGTTGTTAACTCATTTCTGTCATAGGTAATTGAAAGCAAAACTCAACAAGTAAGCATGAGGCTACCTGGGGCTTTATTAACTAAATGCCCTAGGTTAGATTCAAGGCAGACAATGCCCAGTGCTCCTCAGTGAAGCGTACCATGGTGCGGATCTGCTGTACTGGGAGGACATTTCTGATGTACTGTCGGAACCTGGATTTCCTGTGTTTCTCCCTCAGTGTACGCAACTAAGCAATTTAACATGGCCATCTACATCTTCTTTGTTAGGACTTTAAGACAATCCTGATGAGCTGCTAAATGTATCTCACAGTTGCCCCAGCCCTCTCTGGCCCAGCAGCCACTCAGGCTCTTGAGGACCAGCTCACTGGGGTGAGTGGTCAGCCATTAGATATAACTGCTTCCAAAGGTGCCTTCATCTCTCAAAGGACTTTGGTTAGCAGTGAAGTGACAGCTCTGAAATGTTTCCTGTCTTAGAATTCAAGTAAAAGCTATGGTCTAGATATGGCACTAATTTTCAGATGAACAGGACACCTGATGTTTGGACTCTGTAGAGATGAGGGCCAGAGAGGGATCACATCTCAAGTTCTATGAGCTCTGGGCTTATGAACATCAGGAGCAAGAAGACAGGATCATCCAGCAGACTATTTGGGCCACAAATGGGAAACAGCCACCACAAAGGATTCTTCCTTACCCGGTATTTATTCTCTCCGATTTGTTCCACTTGAAACCTTTTTGCACATTTGCACTGAGCCACTTGTCTCGTGACCTATTGATTGTGAACAAAAGGAAAAGTGTAGAACAAGATTTCCTATTCAAAGAAACAGAAATTTTATTTTTTCTTGAGACAGAGTCTTACTGTATTGCCTAGAATAGAGTATCATGGTGTCAGCCTAGCTCACAGCAACCTCAAACTCCTATGCTCAAGCAATCCTCCTGCCTCAGTCTCAAGAGCCATTAAGACTATAGGTACCCACCCCACCAGAAAGCCCACTCAACTTTTTCCATTTTTAGTAGAGATGGGGTCTCCCTCTTGCTCAGGCTGGTCTTGAATTCCTGAGCTCAAGCAATCCTCCTGCCTCAGCCTCCCAGAGTGTTAGGATAACAGGTATGAGCCACTGTGCCTGGTCAAAAATTTTTTTACATATAAACAGAGAACCTAATCATTACTCATTTTTTAGGCACTTCCACCTTTTGACATATGTATTTATTTTGTTTCAAATTAATACAATAAATACACATTGTTCTTACTAAGTGAAATAATTGAGACACTGAGAAAAAAAGGCTTGAAAGAATTTCCTAAGTAACTATATAACACGTTCTTCTATCCTGCTTCAAAATTCCTTCAGAGAAAAGTGCTAATATACAAGCATCAGAATCAAATGACTAACAAATTATGCAAAAAAATTAATTATTAACTGATCTCACTTTCAATCTAGGAGCCTGGGATTTCTTGGATGTCAGACCTGGTGTGTACCAAGGCCACTTCCAAGAACTGCCCCATTGCCTCTTCAAGACCTTTTATCAACAAACGTGATAATAATGAATTTGCTAGTTTCAATGTGATACTATTTTGCTTTTCTTTTTCTTCTTTCTTTTTCCTTTTTTTTTTGAGATAGAGTCTCACTCTGTCTCCTTGGGTAGAGTGCTTTGGCATACGTAGCTCACAGCAATCTCACACTCTTGGGCTCAAGTGATTCTCCTGCCTCAGCTTCCCAAGTAGTTGGGACTACTGGTACCCACCACAATGCCTAGCTAACTTTTCTATTTTCAGTAGAGACAGGGTTCACTCTTGCTCAGGCTGATCTCTTAACTCCTGGGCTCAAGCAATATTCACCCATCTCAGTCGCCCAAAGAGCTAGGATTACAGGCGTGAGCCAATGTGATACTATTTTTAACCAGGCAGAAAGTATGGCAGGCACACACCAACTTAACATTACGTTTTACCCCTTAAATGCTACATTTGAAGACCATTTCCCTGGATATGAGGTAGGACACTCAGGACTGAGACAAGTTCATCCTAAGCGACATGGCTGAATCAGGATGAGTACGGTACCCTAGAAAGGTTATCTGTAAACTTCAGTGTACCACACAGACATGACTCACTTGAGCGATTAATCTAGACCAAGCTAGAACTCAATAGCCAGAGTTCCTCTGGGGCTCTTTGAAATGCTATCCGAAAGGAGATCCCAGAACAGAACTCCAAATAATCACCTCCTGTATAATACATAAGTCATAGGGATAATATGCTAACCCCTAAATTCAGGACCATATGAATCTGTGGTCAAAATGTACTCAAAATACAATTATTTCCTATACCTCATCTTCAATTTTATCCGCATCGGTTGTTGGGCGGTAAGCATCTTTATTGGGATGCAGAGCAGCCACAAATTCATAGTAATCAATGTAGCCATCTCCATCTCGGTCAAAAATGTCAGCCACAGCAGTCATCTCTAGCTTGGTGGTGGGGAACTCTGGAGAAAAGGAATCACATTTGAAACATTAACTCAGAGGTTTGCTTATTTGGTTGGTGGCTACATAAATACTTCATAAAAAAGGGAAAAAAAATTTAAGACTTGATTTCTTCTGAAAAGCAAACACATGTCTGCTTTAGAAAAGCTAGGAGATAAAATTATAAAGAAAACAAAAATCACCCTAAAATACAGCCTCCTGACACTGCTCAATTACTTTTTTCGTGTTTTTGCTTATAGACCACTCCACCCCTGTGCAATTAAAAAAAGGCAAGCAAGTAGCAGTTCACATTTTAGATATACCACTCAAGAATTTGCTGATCCACTCTCCTAGGATTGGATATTCAGATGGTTTCAGAACAGTGACATCCACTCTTTTCCTTGTTCATGACACTTCAGCCATGTTCATCTTTCCATCCCTGAAAGGTGGCAGGTTCACTCTCATCTCAGTGCTTTTGTATCTTCTGTACCCTCTGCCTCTGGCTCTTCTGGTAAGTTTTCACGTGGCTGCATCTTAGCTCAACTATCAGCTCCATACAAGGGCCTTCCAGACCACCCCACGTTTAGTTATGTGGCTGTGAGAAGCGCTTTGTAATCCTGGCAAGTCACTTAACTATTTTATGTCTCAATTATTTCTTCTGCTAAAAAAACAGATCACATACGGTAGCACATAGTGACCATCTCCCCACATTGACTGCCTCAAGTTGACCTAATTTTCAGACTGGACATGTGCCACATGTGTGTGTCAGTACAGCAGGCCTCGTTCCGGGGGCTGACCATCTTTGTACGCTGACCAGTTTGTTACAGTCCCTTGGATGGCCAACTTACAGACCTTCTAGGATGCTTTGTAAACTTTTATACAGATGTAAGAAACTGCTTTTTATGAAAACTTACTTTTTTGGGAAAACTTGTTTTTTTAAACATATTACTTAGAACCTCCTCTACAAAAGCTGCTCCTTATCAATACTTCAAACATGTTTTTCTTGCCCCAATGTATCAAACAGATCCACTTTTTAAATCCACAATTAGATAAGATTCTTTTCCCCTTCAAAATGATAGACCACTTTTAGTAAGCAGTTACATTACTTCTCCAAAACTATAACTTTAACTTCACAAAGATTGTTTAGCCAGAATATCACAGCTTCTACAAAGTAAGTCCAAGAAATCCAGGTGGGACCACGTTTGAATTACGACTAGACTCACTGGATGCTAAAATGCCATCGATGAACTCTTGACGAGTTATCTTCCCATCCTGGTCCTTGTCAATGCGCCGGAAGAAATCCATCACCCGAGACTTTTTGTGATTCATCCAACGCATATACTTCTTTCTCCAGACATCAAAGTCAAAGTTGGCAAATTCCTTCAACTAGACAGAAATCAGAGGTGTCAGTAAGACCTACTGTTTTGGTTGTCAATGCAGCCCAGAGTACACCAAAACTGTCAGGTATCAGTAAAGCCATGCAGGCCTTCCAGGGTACCAACAATGATATCTATGTGTTGCCACTTTTGTGCGGGCACAATCTGGTTCCTTCGCTCAAAGCCATGATGATTTACACAAGCTGTGGCATAATGGAGTAGCAGGAGAAACAACCACCATGAAAATTACAGAGCGTGTAGAATGAGAATGGGTGAAGCCAGCCTTGCTTTCCCTTTGGGCTTTTGAAAGGACCATCCTCTTAGCTGTAAGGGGATGGGTTCTATCCCAGAAGGGAGGTCCTTGCATTCATCACTTAACATTGCACTATAACCACACACAGGGCCCACAATAGGAGGCTCGTACTTCCTACTATTTTCTGAGACTTCTATGAGAAAATTGGAGTTCTACATAGAAGCATTAGGAACATCCCTGCACCCAAGTATGTTTCTTTGGAATGGCACCAAAGGGAGCAAAGTGCCCATTTGACTTCCATGTTAAATATTTGGCCTTGATAGAAAACAGCAGACCTGTGCAATGAGCAAGGCGATTTCCATCTACGTGGACTACATTAGTGATATATACTCAGAATGACTTAAACACTGCAGCAGTTTCCCCCCCTGGTCTTTCAAATTCCAAAGTTGGAAGGAATGGGGGAAAAAAGTGTCAAGAATCCAATATGTTTAAACTCAACTGATCTATGGAAATAATAACAAAAAACACAGAACACTCACTTCCAGGCATAGCTGCTTTGATATGCAAAAGTAAAGAAATATAAAAGGTATTAGAGACTTGTTTTAGAAACTAGATATAGACCTGTTTTTTTTTTTTTACTATATAGGATAATTACACTTTAAAACAGATTTGCTTTTTATGAGCTAGTGAAGATTAATAAAATAGTAAGACCATTAAAAAAAATTCTTCTTTCCTAATTACATAGCACATATCTTCACATGAAGGAATCATCAATAACAATCATTTCTGTGCTGTGCTACACATCTGGAGATAAATTTCCAATGTTCCTCCACTGGAAAAAGGTGCTGAGGAAGACCAGGTCCCAGGCCTGATCCTTGTAGGTTTCTGGTTGGTTTCTCAACTTTCTACAACCAGATGCTTCAGTCTACCCTGCTGTGAATGCTTTTCTTACAAATGTATCTTTTCTCATGGGGGGGCCTCAAGGAAAGAGGTCTGTTTCTACTGGTCCCACCTGGATTCCTTGGACTTACTTTGTAGAAGCTATGATATTCTGGCTAAACAATCTTTGTGAAGTAAGAGAGCCTCAGAAGGGCTGTGTTTTGATAAAAACTCCTTTCCCCTGAGGGAAGGCGACTCAGTGGGGCATTACCTCCTCTAGTCTATCCAAAGCATCATTCAGCTTCCGCTGCCGCTCCAGCGCTAGGAGCCACACCTGCTGCCAGCGGGCAGAGAGCTGGTTGATCCGTGGGTTCTTTGCCTCAGATTGAGATAGGATTGGCATGGGAGGAGGTGTGGGCTGACTCAAAGACTTTCCTAAAAGGAAAAATAATCACAAGATTGGAGCAGCTGGTTTTTGTCCACAAAGAAAAATAGCTGTATGTACGAACTGAGAAAATCTTAATGACATTTAGTAAATGAAAAAAGGAACCTGAGACTTAGTAGTATTTAGATACAGTGGAGTACTAATCCCAAACTACAGATCTTCCTCTTTAGCCAACAGGTACTGACCTGTCTCCTACATATCTCCAGCCAAGTCTGTTCTACCTTGGTGGACCAAGGACATGTCAATCCAACTAGAAAAGCAATGGATTCTGCAGGAGCTGTTTATTTTTGATGAGATTAGTGAAAACCAAATGTATTTAATATGTAGCTAGTGCCGATGATCAAAATTGATAGAAAGGTTACTACTACAGAACAGGCTTAATTAACCACTTTATCATTTCATAACAATCCAGGAAAACAGTATAGCTACTATCTATCAATGTAAGAAAAGTGAATTTCAAAAAAAGATTCAAATTCAATATGGCTTTTTAAAATGAAAAGAAATTCTTGATCAGCACTTGGAAAGTGCTCATCTTCAACCAGCAGAAATGAAGCATTGTAATACAACAGGTTGGAAACACATTGCTACCTCTGCGGGATTTCTCGATGAAAGGCGCATGGGTAGGTTCTATATTTTTTCTTTTGTATGTCTTGGTGACCCGGTCCACATCAGGCTGTTTGCGAGTCATTTCTTCCATAAACATCTGTTAAACACAAAAAATAGGAAAAAGTTGAGAGAGTTTTCTTGGAGTCAGGCAACCTCTTACTTACAAAGGCCACGCACAGGCCATGACAGACTGACCAAGTGACAGTGCCTTTGCACACTTTCTCACTCCTTTTAAAGACCTCCAGTGAGCAAGGCAATTTATCTTTAGACCTGAAAAAGTAAGAAAGACATGGCTTCTGACTTCAAGGAACTCACAGAAGAGAGATAAAAAACCAAGAAGTGGCTCGGTTCTGTAGCTCAGCAGCTAGGGCATCGGCCACATACACCGGGGCTGCTGGGTTTGAACCTGGCCTGGGCCTGCCAAACAATGACAACTACAACAATGACAACTACAACAAAAACAGCAATGACAACTACAACAAAAAAAAAAATAGCCAGATGTTGCGGTGGTCACCTGTAGCCCCAGCTACTTGGGAGGCTAAGGCAAGAGAATCTCTTAAGCCCAAGAGTTTGAGGTTGCTGTAAGTTGTGACACCACAGCACTCTACTGAGGGTGACATAGTGAGACTCTGTCTCAAACAAACAAACAAGAACAAAAAAAACAACCAAGAAAGTCACAGTGCTGAGTGCCATACAGGGTGCCAAGGGAAGACCTGGGCTGGGTACCTCACAGCTTGAGGTAGCAGGAAAAGCCTCCTTGAGGCCAGTGCCAGAGCTGAGTTACTGAGAGATGAAGGATTAATCCAGTAACGGGGGTGGGGGTGGGGTGAGGGGAAGGGTAGTCCCTGCAGAGGGTGTGGCCTCGGCAGAGCCAGGAACACCTGACAGTGTTGTGCACCAGGCTCCTTCTACTCACTGGCTGAGAAGAAGATGTAATCAGAGCAGTGGCAAGAGGAGGGACCACAGAAATAGGCAGGAGAAAGACCAAGAAAGGCCCTGTTGTCAGGCTGATTTGGATTTTCCTCTGAGAGCAATAAGAAGGTGAGGAGAGGGGCAACGGAAGGGATTTTTTGAAGAGATTTTTTAACATAGCAGAAGTCAAAAATGCATTTAACACACCTATCCTAACAAAGATCACAGCTTAGCCTGGCTTCTCTTAAACGTGCTCAGAACAATTACATTAGCCTACAGTTAGGCAAAATCTAACACAAAGCCCATTTCAATGAAGTGTTGTCTATCTTATGTAACTTAATGAATACTGTACTCAAAGTAAAAACCAGAAGAGTTGCACATGCACTCTAAGTATGGTTTCTACTGAATGCAGATTGCCTTCACACTATAACAATGTTGAAAAATACTTAGTTGAGCCACTGTAAGTTGGGAGGTCCCAACTTGCGAGGGTATTTACATAAACTAAATGGGGAGGTCCTCATTGCCTCTATGGGGAGGTCCTGCTTGCTAGGGTATTTACATAAACTAAAAAGATCATATTATCTACAGTATAACTAAGCAGGACGTATGCTTGGCTTCTAAAGACATACACATATTATGAAGGTAGCTCAACTGAGCTTTCTTCATTCAGTTTAGTCTGATATAACATTACCTTAGTTAATATTTGGGTTTACATAAGAGATCCTTCTGAACCCAGTATAGTGGGGTTCAGATGGTCAAAAAAAAAAACAACAGGTTGTTGGAGGCAGATTTCTATGATGGCTCCCAAGACCCCCCACTCTTGGTGTAAAATTCTCTGGAGTGTGGGCAACACCTGTGAAATGCAGTACTCACTCCTTTGATTATATTTTGGTCTGTAAGACTCCATATGGCACCTTGGAAAATTTTTCCTGCTGGCTGTGAATATACAGTGAGAAGGCTGTGTGGATACGACTGGAGGGGGCCTCTAGGAGCTGAGAGCAACTCCTAGTTGAGGGCCAGCAAGAGTACAAAGACCTCTGTTCTATAATCACCAGGAACTGAATTGTACTGATAACCGAATGAAGACCATGGCTTTTTCCAGTCAGGCAGATCTTGTTTCCAAAGCCCTTTTTCATCTGGAAAGGGACCCTGAGCTCCAGATGATACCGTAGTACTGACTACCACCTTCATTTCAGCCTGGTGAGAACCCCTCCAAAGAGGACCCATTTATCTCATGCCTGCATGCTGGACATATAGAAGCTGTGAAATAAGTGTGTGTTGTTTTAAGCTGCTAAATCTGTGGTACTATGTCAAACTGCAATTGAAAAACTAATATGCAGGATAAAGGAAACGGGCTCCATGGCCAACCCAGAAAACACCAGTGACCACAACACGGGCTAAGATACCTGATGCTCGGCGATCAGGGCTTTAACTCGGTCAATGTTCTGAGGGATTTGCTCCTGATCCCGCTGGATGAGGGTGGTCTCGGCCCACTGGATCCATGCCAGAAGTTCTTCCAGGAGCTCGGCATTGGCCACCAGTTCTGACAGGGCTGTTTCAAGACGCTGCTGGTGCTGCTTAGCCCATGTCAAGACCTGTGGAGAAAGGAAACCATAGCCTTTTCCAGGCAGGCAGATCGTGTTTCCAAAGCCCTTTTTCATCTGATCCTCATGATGACTTTTAGAGGAGAGACCACCCACACAGTCAAGAGGCTTCCTTGATACTCCACTAACAGAGCTGGGGTAATAGCTAGAATAAGAAATCAGCTCTTCTAAAAGCAAACACAGAGGGGTTTTTCCCTTGGTGTCCATGGGGGATTGGTTCCAGGACAGCCAGGGGATACCAAAATCCATAAACCTTTGAGTTCTGCAGTTGGCTCTGCAGAACCTGTGGAGTTGTTTTCCATACATAAGCAGGTTTCACATCCTGAGAACACTGTATTTTCAATCTGAGTTGAGTCACTGATACAGAACTCTTTGTTGCACATAAAGAAGACTGACTGTATTTATTGAAAAAAAAAAAAAAAAATCCAAGTGTAAGTGAACTGGCATAGTTCAAACATGTTGTCAAGGATTGATGGTACTTCCTATTAAACACAGGATGTCTCAGGAAGGAGGAAAACACTATATACAGTATGTCCACTGGAAGTCACTGACTGATACATCCCTACTGCTGTGCATTACAAGAGAACAGTCTTTACTAAAATGCTAACTGAATTTTTGTTGAGATATTCATAACTAAAGATTCCTTATCTAGGGGAAGAAGGGGAGCCAGCTCTGTAGTATTTTATCAGAATAACCCCATCTTATTGGGCGTTAATTATTGATTTCTTCCCCTGAAATCACCCTCACCTCCTCAAAGCGAGCTCGGATGATGGTGATCCAGTGTTTGATGGTTGTGATGCAATCAGGGTGGCAGACAGCCAGGATTACTTCCCCCATGGCTACTGCTGAGTTAACATCCATTCGCTTTTCTTCCACTTTCTTCATGAATTCCTAAACAATAAGATTTGAAAACAAAATTGCAAGAAATCTACTTTAGCAGTAGCATCATTGGTTGACACTGGTGTGTCTATATGTGTGATGATTTTGGTGTTAACTTTTCCTTGATGTGTTGTCACAGATTTCTAAAGGTTAGTATTTAGGTGTCTTTGGCGTTTTCTTTCCAGTTCTAAAAGATGCGGGAAGGTGAGGGGTTTACAAAAGAGTGACTTTCTCTGCTAGAGATGACAATGACGACTAGAGACACAAGAGAAACCCCTCCTCTCCCATTCTGAGTTAGTTCCTCTCTCCTCTTTTAATCCTGTTTTAAAAAATATAACGACAGCTATAAAACAGCAAGATATTTTAAAAATACCCACAACAGACACAATGACAAAACCAAGATTAAAATCTCTGGGTGGGCCTGTAATCCTAGCACTCTGGGAGACTGAGGCAGGAGGATTACTAGAGGCCAGGAGTTTGAGACAACATAGAAGGATCCTATCTCTACAAAAAAATTAAAAACAATTAACTGGGCATGGTGGTGTGTGCCTGTAGTCCTAGCTACTGGGGGACCTGAGGTGGAAGGATCACTCGAGCCCAGGAGTTCATGAACTATGATTGTGTCATTGCACTTGGGTGACAGAGTGAGACTCTGTTGCTAAAAAAAAATGTAGTAAAATAAAATTTTTGGATGGATAATATAAAAATTAAAAAAGGAAACATTTTCCACCTCATTAGGACAAACTGAGGGCCCAGATATTGCATTATATTTTATAGCTTGGCAAGTGGTTCTGAGGGATCAGCCCAGGGCCCAAAGCTAATAATGTAAGGAAAATCAAAGGCACATGCAGATGAGGAATAAGGAAGATGAAACAGTCCACATTCCTCTTTATATACCATTATGTTTTAACATTTCTTTTATAGGCCAGGTGCAGTGGATAGCTTGGGAGGCAGAGGTGGGTGGATTGCTTGAGCTCATGAGTTCAAGACCAGCCTGAACAAAACTGAGACCCGTCTCTACTAAAAATAGAAAAACTGAGGCAAGAGGATTGCTTAAGCCCAAGTTGGAGATTACCGTGAACTATGATGCCACGGCACTCTACCCAGGGCGACAGCTTGAGACTCTGCTTTAAGAAAAAAAAAAATTCTTTTATTACATGTATTACTTTTATAAAAATGAATGAACAAATGTTGATGTTTAAGGTGTCAAAAAAACCACCAGTCACTTTTCTCTTATTCCTGCTAAAGCGACAAGCTAGGCTCATTCTTGCTTTATTCCTTTTCATGTGAGGCCTGCTATTTCCAAGCAAAAGCTGCATGTATTGGTGGGGAGTCCTCACCATAAGTTACCCAGGCCACTGAACTCAAGGGATGGATTACCTTATGGGTGTCAATGAGTGACTGCAGAGCCTCTGTATCATCAGGAAGTGCTCCCCGAAATCGAAGTGTTTGCTCTGCTTCAGAAAGCCATTCCAACAGCATGTGGACTGTGTCCCGAAACTCTTCTGCCTGAAATAACCAAGCACAAAACACTGAACCTCTCTCTACAGCTGAGTCCTAAGACATCAGGGGCACATCAGGGCGAGCGAGGGTCCAGGACCGAACACTTCAGTGTGCCACAGGCTTCTGTCAGCCCTACCAGAGCTCCACAAGGGTCCATCTTTCATTTGTAGATCTTAGAACATCAACTGAATTTCTCTAATACAAATGAGTGTGATTGTCTCATAGAATATCAGTATTTTACTTTGTCATATTTATTTCAAGCCTGGCTGGAACTGATCCTAATAAAGAAAGGAAGATGAATTTGATCAGATCTACCAAATGTCTCTCACCTGTTTTAAGGCCTGCTCAAGTCGGCTTTGTTTGGAAACAGAGAGTTTACACACAGTGTCCCAGCGAGTGCTCAGTTCCTGGAGCTGCCCCTTCACCCAAGTGGTGTCATCTCGACTGTTCTCAATCAGCTCTCGACCTGACCGCTTCAGGACCTGAACAGTCCCTGTTCGCTTTCCCAGTTCCTTCTGGAAAACCTAAAAAAGAAAATAGAATTAGCTTGAGAAATTTAAGTCCAAGAAACAAAAACACAGAAAGTAATCATTTTCTTGGCTCTAATCACGAGTCTTTTATGTGCCAGGGGAGACAGATGTATGATAAAGAATAACCAGTCAGGTCATGCATTTATGAGCTATATGATTTTGAGTAAGCTGCTTAACTTGAGTACCAGTTTCCCATGAAATGGGAATAATTATACTGACATTTCAGAACTATCAGAGATACATAAGAACACAAAAATATATCTGCTGTGTATCTAACAAGAACATTTTTGTAATTTCAAGGTAAAGTTATGTGTTTTGTGCTCAAACAGGAAGACATCACAGAATAACATAACAGGCATAGATTACACTAATATTGATGTACGTTCATGAGTGGTTTAAAAAATAACTCATTTCCATTTTTGGAGTGAGTAGAAATGGATATCTTGAGGATTTCCTTCTGAATTTAAAATTTGTGCCACAAATAAGAGAGACAAGCAGTAAGACGGTGAAGCTTGAAGTGAAGTTTACACATTGCCAAATCTGCATCAGACCAATTTTGGTAAATTCTTTGTGACTGATGTAGAATTCCAGCAACAGTTTGTTTAAACACAAACAGAACAAGGAGCTGCATTTCTGACAGGTGGAGACAGAGGCTGTTGGCTTTCTCCCCAGGATGGTTAACACAAAGGAGAAGATGCATGGAGGTAAAAGGCCCCAGAGCTTTGCACTTCACAGAGCCCTGATCGCAACCATTACCTTATGGGCATCCATGAGGTTCATGACAAGGTCAAGGTCCCCATGCACAGGCTGGTCCTCGGCTAGCTGTGGCTCCACCTTATACAACCAGTCAACCAAGGCCTGCAAAGCATCCATGAACTGGCCTGAAAACAGCAGGGCTTCCTCCAACTTGTGTTGCCTGAGAAATGCACACAAACCGCACCAATTTTAGAAATTCTTTTTATGAATGGCCCCAAATTTCTTTTTTTTTTCCTCTTTTTATGGGGGGGGCACATAAATTTACTGCTATATTAAAAAAATTAAAAAATTACATATGTAAATATACATACAAATATACTCAGCCACATATATACAAATATAAATACATATACCCACATAAATATATACATTATATATATATCTATAGACATATATCAATAATATTTTTCACATGTAGTGAAATGACATGCAAGATCTTAAGTGAGTAATTGGTGAATTTTGACCCGTGTCAAATTTCTTTTTTTAGGGCAGCACCTGTGGCTCAAAGGGGTCGGGCACTGGCCCCATATGCTGGAGGTGGTGGGTTTAAACCTGGCCCCAGCCAAAAAAAAAAAAAAAAAAAAGAATAAATTTCTTTTTTTAAAGACAAAATCTTGGGCGATGCCTATGGTTCAAAGGGGTTGGGGAACTAGCCCCATATGCCGGAGGTGGCAGGTTCAAACCCAGCCCCGGCCAAAAACTGAATCAAAAAAAAAAAAAAAAAAAGACAAAATCTCACTTTGCCACCCTGAATAGAGTGTCATGACATCACAGGTCACAGCAACCTCTTGGGCTTAAGCGATTCTTTTGACCTCCCAAGTAGCTGGACTATAGTTGGGACTATAGATTCCCACCACAACATGTGGCTATTTTTAGAGATGGGGTGAGGGGGTGGGTTGTCTCACTCTGGCTCAGGCTGGTATCGAACTCCTGAGCTCAGGCAATCCACCCGCATTGGCCTCCCACGTGCTGGGATTACAGGCATGAGCCACTGTGCCTAGCCAGAATGGCCCAGAATTCTGCTTGCTAAAAGGGAATATTCTTGAACTCTACACAGAATCTATCTTCCATCTTACAGCAGTTAGAAACAGAGTAAAAAGTGACTAAGAGGGATGCTAGGGCATTTTCTGTTTTTAATCCAATCTCTCTTTAGAAAGGATTAAGTGCAGTGCAGGGGACAGGCATAGAAGGGCATCTTTTAGTCCACTGACCATAGGTATACCCTAACAACCCACGGTCAGTGGAAATTACTTTAACTATTCCAAGGATAGGACGGTGGTTTTGGTGACAGTCAGGAGTTAGCTTGTAGCTCTACTCCAGTTGTGTGATTCTGGGCTGTTTCTTCACCTCTGAACCTCAGTAGCCTGATAAAAAAATTGGAGTAGAAACAGTACAGAGATATTGTAATAGTTAGCCTAGCACAGTGGGCATGAAAATACAACTTTTAGAAGCAAGGGGCAAGGTTCAAACCTCAGCTCTGCCCCTGAGTAGTTGAGTGACTGTGGGGAAGTTAAGAACCTCTTTGTGATCATTTTGTCATTCATAAAATGGGAATAGAAACAGCCCCCATCTTGCTGGTTGGTGAGGATTAAATGATTATTAGGCACTATTTGGCACATACTTAGTAATTGCTCAGTAAAGGCCAGGTATTATTATGGTTAACTGAGTTAATAACACAGGGACTTTAGACAGAGGCTGGCTGACACACAGTGAGAATGCTCAGTAAGACAGCTATTGGTATTACAAATTGTTAATTTACAAACATTTTAGAATTACTAATCTTCTATTAATGTTCACTTGATTTTACAGACCCCTCCTTTTCTGATACAATAAGGTTCAAGTTTAAAATGAGAACTTTAATATATTTTATTCAAATTGTTTTAAGAGTCTCTTTTAATCAACTGAAGATATCAAGATGGTCCCAAAGCTGTTTTAATACATTAGCCTTATCACCATTTCATAGATCTAGTCACAGTCTCAAGAGTTACTTTTGGGATCCCAGAAACCTCAAGGGGAACATTTATGCTCACCGCTCCACAGACTTGCCACAAACAGTATCCCACTTATCTCTGACTTCTCCCAGTAAGTTGTCAAGTTTCTGAGTATCATCAGGAAGCAAAGTCTTTTCTTTCAGTGCTCTGCCAGTTCTAATTGTGGTATCATACACTGGCTGCTTGCCACCAAGAGTTTTCTGAAACTCCTATTTCCAGAAAGAAAAGAAAAAAACATGTTAAAAGTCATATAATACCATAATTTGGAACAAACTGAAAATTGAGTTTTCAGGGTGGCCATCAAAGACAGTATGAATATACTACTTGTTTTTTTCTTTTAAAGAAGACAAGGACTTACTCTGCTGCCCAACTGGAGTAGTGGTATAATCACAACTGTCTGTAACCTAAAACTCCTGGGCTTAAGCAACCCTCTTGCCTCAGCCTCCCTAGTAGCTGGGACTACAGGTGTGAGCCACTTCATCCAGCCTTTGAATACCATTTTAAACTAAAATTAATAATAGTTTGCCCTTGAGAACTCTGTATTTTAAATTTTTATTTATTAAAAACAGAGATAGGGTTCAGTGCTTGTAGCATAGTGGTTACAGCACCAGCCACATACACCAAAGTTGGCGGGTTCTAACCCAGCCTGGGCCAGCTAAAACAACAATGACAACTGTAACAAAAAATAGCCAGGCATTGTGGTGGGTGCCTGTAGTCCCAGCTACTTGGGAGACTGAGGCAAGAGAATTGCTTAAGCCTAAGAGTTTGAGGTTGCTGTGAGCTGTGATGCCACAGCACTCTACTGAGGGGGACATAGTGGGACTCTGACTCAAAAAAAAAAAAAAAAAAAAAAAAAAAGATGGGATCATACTATGTCATTCAGACTGGTCTCAAAGTCCTGCCCTCAAGTGATCCTCCCATCACAACCTCCCAAAGGGCTGGAATTACATGTGTTAGTCACTGTGTCCAGCCTGACACTTACTATTCTTTCTTTATGCCATATTCAGCACTGCTTGATAATTTCTAAAAGCTTAAAGTTTTGGAGTTTCTTCTTGAGACAGAGTCTCACTCGGTCAACCTGGGTAGAGTGTAGGGGTATCACAATTAACTCACTATAACCTCAAACTCCTGAGCTCAAGCCATGTTCCTGCCTTATCCGCCTAAGTAGCTGAGACTACAGGCACATAACACCCTGCCCAGTTAATTTTTTTTATTTTTGGTTAGAGACGGGGCCTTGTGCTTGCTCAGGTTGGAAGTCTATAGTTTTAATTGGTTACTCTCATAACCACTTTGTTTAAAGTATTATTTAAAAGAACAAATACGGTTAGTCAGATGTCTAAATGGAACTCTGGCTTCATCTTGACTTTTCAACATTAACCAACTGGTTTTCTCTTGACTACCTCTAATTTTTCTTTTTAGCAAGCTATACGCTTTAGTGACTACCAAGCTCAGGACTTAAGAACATGGAACTGCTTTACCTTATGTTTGGAGAGCTGAAGTTTAATTTTGTCTGGGTCATTAGATATCTCTAGTTCTGAGTCCAGGTGACTCTCCGCATCTTCTAGCCAGTCAATTAGTTTCTTCCAGGCTTCATGGAACTAAAATTATATCAGAAATAAGTTACAACAAGAACAAAGATGTATAAACTGTACAACACAGTTATAAGACCCATTCCAGAGACCTGCTATATACAGCCCAAAGTTGTTTGATAAATTAGTATTTTTAATTTTACAACTTACTTGTTTTGCCCGCTTCCTGGCATCATCTAGTGATCGGCCTCTTTCAATAGATCGCTGGACAACCTTCTCCCACCGAGACTGGACACTAACCAACAAATTCTTGATTAGAACAACGTCTTGTTTTTGGCTAAGGAACTTTAACTGATTCCCAGTTTGATCAAGTTCGATGATCTGGTCTCGATGAGCATTCACTTCATTAGCAAAAACCTGAGGGAATAATATTGCTCTTTTTAAGCTAAAGATAAGATAATGGGACATTCCTTTCAAAAGAGAGGCAACAAAATAATGTCACAGTTACCTTGTGTTCCTCTATCTGGGAAAGGACTGTGTTTAGAATCAGGCTGGGGGAAGAAGCGATGTTTAAACTCTGCTCTGCTAAAGTGAGCCAGTTGATAAATTCTTGTAGGGAATTCTGGAATTCTGTTGCCAGGTTGAGGGCCTCTTCCAACTTTGACTGAATTTTAAGTAAAACACACAAAATGAAAAAGTGCCAAAATTAGGAATTACAGCTTTGATGACAAAGGCGTGAATTGTACACCAAATGAAATGACCTCTAAAATAAAAGGCTCATTTAATCAACCTCCAAGCATGCCTTGTTTGTAAAGAAAAGGACATTTTAGTGTTTGAAACAAATAACTGGACAAGAACTGTGTACATGGAAAAGGAAGGAGAACACAATGAATGGCTAAGCTCCTTTCTTTACCACTCTCCACTTCCTGGAACAGGAATAAAACTATTCACTAAATGTAAGAGAGCAGACCCTTCAGTGGTGACAGCTGCACAATTTGCAACCTGCTTCAAGTGAAGTCTCATTTTTCTTTAACATACTTTGTGTGGTGTAAAAACAGCAATATTAAAAGCATTTTACTATAATGTTTAAATACATGTGTTCAGAAAATATGGCATATAAAAATGTCTGAGTCTGAAACTTATGCTATAAGCAGAAAGGTAAAAAAAGCCATGACATTCGTGCAAAAAGGGACAACACTAGATGTAAATTTTTAGACACTTTGGTCCAAGTCAAAAGAGCAAAAACAATCGTTCACGGAGTGGCTCATTTAGTGCAAGTGCTACTTTCTACAAGGACACCTCAATTCCATGGAGTCCACGACGAGGTCTACCCTCAGAGACCTCTACCCTCAACATCCTACTTCTGGGCTATCTACCAGGGAGGCAAAGTAAAATGATTACAGGCTATTAAAAAAAAAAAAAAAAAAAAAAAAAAATATATATATATATATATATCCCAAATTATTCACAGGACCCCTCTCCCCGAGATGTATACTAAAAAGGGTAACACTATTAATTCTAGCTCGTTGGGTTATATATAATTTTCATTTCCTACTGCTGTCAGGTTACTTTTATAACTGTACCCCCCAAAACAAAAAATTATAATAAATGTTATAAAAATGTACAAACCCAAACTACACAAATCAAGTGGAAAAATGCAATCTTTTGGGGGCAAATACATGATCCTTAATCATCTTTCTCTGCTTTTGTAGAGAAAAGAACTTGATTTTTGAAGAACAGTAGGAAGAAAGAGGCCACATAATTTACATCTCTCCTGATTTTTAGTAAATTTCCTTGTATATAGCACTTATACTAAAAAACAAATTCCCTGTGGAGAATTATTAGTCACATTCCCTATATGCTCTGTCCTTACTCTCACTATCCCAAGTTACTACTTTCAACAAAACTTTGTTTTTAAGTAGGAACACAAATGTAATTAATAGGAGATATGAAGTCCATCACTGACCAATATTAGAAAGTAATGTCTAAACTGGTAGAGGCAGAAAAAAAAATAATTATAAAAGCAAATATCAGCAGAAACTAAAAACATCAATGCAATCTGACATGGATAGAAAACAGAAATTTAACAGCAGAAAAGATAACCAGATCTGAGGCTATCAATTCTGTAACTTCTGTTACAACATATTGGTCTTTGAAAAATCTTCATAAATAAGATGGCAATTATCATACATGCGCTACTCAAACATAGTAACAACACGTTGGATTTTGTGACGATACCTTCCTTTCATCCATCTTACTGCTGACCACATGCCACTTCTGCTCCAAGAGTGCAACACTCTGTTCTGTCTTAGAGCCAGACCCCGAGTCATCACGGCTTAGCAGCATGAGCCTGCCCTTGTCCAGCAACTGATTGTAAGTCTCTTCTTTGGCTTTTAGCTGGGAATAGAGTTCCTACAAGAAAAGGCAGGATTATGTATTTGTTTTGATATTCTCACCTTAAAGTCAGTATTTAAAAAAAATTTTATTATTATTATTATTATTTTGAGAAAGTATCTTAACTCTGTTGCCTGTGGCATCACAGCTTGCAGCAACCTCAAACCCTTGGGCTCAAGTAATCCTCTTGCCTTAGCCTCCTGAGCACCTGGGACTAAAATGCCTACCACAACACTTGGCTAGTTTTTCTATTTTTTTACTAGAGACGGGTCTCACACTCCTGAGCTCAAGCAATCCACCCATCTTGGCCTCCGGAATGCTAGGATTACAGGAGTGAACCACTGCGCTGGCCTCAAGTCAATATTCTTGTGCCAATCAAACTGATCAACTCAAGATTTACCAGCTCACTAATGTATTTCCAGTTGACTCTTTCCTGCTGCTTATAGTAAAATATTAAAAGCCTCTAATAAGCAGGAATCTGCAAGGTTTTACTATGTTGTTGGTAAAGATGCGCTACTTTGTAGACTCCCAGATACATGTATCACTGTGACTTCAGAAAGCTATTGAATATGGGAATGCTTATGCACAATTTCAAGCAACTGCCATTACCATGTGTGTATCAAGCTGTTCCCTAGCAGTTTCAGGAAGTCCTCCTATGGGCTTAGATGCAGAAAGCTGGCTTTCCATTCTAGTTAGTTCCAAGAGGAAATCTTCAATTTCACTGTGGAAACCCTGGGCCTTTTGACAAAAAGACATTTGAGTAACGTTAGTAATCAATTTTCAGCTTCAAAAGTAAACTATCTTTTTTGTTGTTGTTGAGACAGGGACCCACTCTGTTGCTAGAAAGCAGTGGCATCATAATGGCCCAATGTATTCTTAAACTCCTGAGCTCAAGTAATCCTCCCGAGTAGCTGGAACTACAGGCATGTGCTACTACACCTGGATAATTTTTCTATTTTTTATAGAGATAGGGTCTAGCTATGTTGCTTAAGCTGCTCTCAAAGTCTTGTCCTCAAGTGATCCTTCTACTGTGTGTCTCAACCTCCTAAAGTGCTAGGACTATAGGGATGAGCCAATGTGCTTGGCCAAAAGCAAACTTTCTAAATGATACTAGGAATTTATCTTGAGGGTGAAACTTTGAGCTGCTCATAGGCAGAGCTCTTCTGTTGCTGTATTAACCCGGGTTCAATATACTTACTTATTGTTAGAATCTAGCAGGTTCCTTCAGACCTTACTATATCCTATTACAGATGTCTCATATAATCTGATGCATTAACTATAGGACTAAGGCTCTGTTGACCAGGGGGGAATCGAACTTGATCCAGGAAAAAACCCAATCTGTGAACAAAGTTTTTACAGTGAAGATTTACTAGTTCTGAAAATACAGAGACTGCGCTATAAATGAATCCAAAAGAGAACTACCCAATTGAAAGCTGCTCTTTCTAGACAAGTTTTAGCACGGAAAGGACCTCCCCCTTAAGAAGCAGGGGTTCTACTCCCAACTGCTCCCTCTGACTTAGGCAGGCTCTCTGTTATATGCACAGCTCTCCCTCACTAGCTCGGATGTCAAAGTCACCTGCTGTAGTGCTGACTGAAGCTGCTGCTCCCTCTCTTCCGTTTTTTGTGACACCGACTCCCAGCACTGGTTCATAGTCTCCAAACGGCTCCGTAAGCTGCTGGCATCATCTCCAGCGCTCGATTCAAGAAGCTCATTGCCAGCTTTGTTGACTGTTTCCACTGTGGCTTGATGAGCCAAAACATCATTTTTTAGAACCTAAAAAATGTTGAAAAATATAATTTATCTCTATAGATATCATCAAGCCTGGGTTCCCTAAGAAACACACATCAAAAAGCTGCTGGTGGCAACATGGTCTCTGCTCCAACGAAGACAGACAGACATGGAAAGTGAAAATACTTACATGGTGCTTTGCGAGCTCAACTTCAATGACTTTTGGGTCTCCGCTTATTGGTCTCTGAGCATCTAACAGCTCTTCAGTGTGTGTCAGCCAGCTCATTAATTCCTCTAAGGCATGCTGGAACTGGCCAAGGGCCAAGAGAGCACCTTCTAACTTATGCTACTCAGAAACAGAAAGGGAACATTCATTAGGAAATTAGAAAAGAGCAAAACGAAGTCATTGATGTACCTACCACATGCCTTACCTGTCTATGGGCAATTTTCTCACCCAGGTTCTCCCAGAGGTGCTTCAGTTCTGTCAGTGGCTCTCGTATAATGTCTCTGTCTGTTTCATCAGTAGCTTTCTTTAGCATCAGTTCACCCTGGTGATTGAGCTTCTCCATCTCAATCTGTTGCTGGTAAACTTCCACTTTGAACTCCTATCAAAGACATACTTAATGTTAGCATCAAACCAAGCCTTTAAAAACTAAAAACCAGCAGCTCTTCACTTCCAGATACAAACCTTCATTTCATTTAATTGATCTTTAACAGTGTTGAGGTCAGTGCCAACAGGGGGCATGGTGCAGAGTTTAATCACAGTGTTATCCAGCCAGTCAAACATTGCCTAGAATAAAAATATAAGCAAATAATAAAAAACAAAAATAGAAGTTGGTAGAGAATTAGCATTATCCCTGCTAATATAAGTAGGAGTAAATCAAAGTACCTGTGCTGTTTGCATACTTAGGTAGGGGGCAGAAATAAAGGATAATAACCTTTATTCTAGTAATAGAGATTTAAGAACAGAGCCAACAACATAGGGATGATGCCCAACATAAACCACATTCTGGAAATACTAAATTTGAATAAAAGTTAACACATCTCATTGCCAGTTAGAAAGCTCACTGTTACATGTTGTGCTTCAAGGTAACCTGGGTTTGGAAGCTCTAGCAAGCAAACACTCTCACAGTAAGGCCTGCTTCATGCACAGCTGAATGACTGTAGCGATACTGAGCATGCAATGCTGACGATAAAAACAACAGGAAGAATAGAAATTCAGACATATGTCATCACTTTTCTCAGTACAAGTGGGAAACTGTGGTTAGAATGGAGAAATAGCACTGTCTTAGGTTTGAGAATGTCCTGTGAAAAGTGACCCACTTCTGTGAGGAATTCAGGAAATGACTACAGATAAAACCTGTATTTCCACAGTGGTCGCCTCCTGGCCTCTCACCTGCAGAGTGTCCTGATACTGCACAGCAGCTTGCATGGCATCCTCAAGTTTCTCTAGTCTCTCTTTCCATGTTTTGTTTAAGTTCTCCCAAGCATTATTCATCTAGGGGAAAAACATGCAGTGTGATTCTTCAAACGACACCACTTTCTGAGCCCACTAAAATTCCATCTGAGTGCTTCGTCCATTCCTCCACACCTCATCAATGCTCTTTCTCACTTCAGGCTTCTCAGTTTCTCCACAGGCAAAAATCAAATCTGCTCCCAGGATTCGAATGAACTCCAACTCCTCGTGAAGACCATCTGTCTCTTCCTTAATAGTCTAAATGTAATGAACAGAAAATAAGCTAAAACAGAAAGCAGAACAGAACTTCCCAAACTTTGCAAATGTGATTTATACCCTTATCAATAGCAGATGTTCAGTGTTCATAATATTTCGCTTATCCAGACAGCAAAACTTCAGACTCTAGGTGGTTATTTTTCATATCTATACACAAAATGTATCAACTATATATTATGTATAGATTTACCTGTACATAAAAAATTATGGGAAAGGTGCAATGAGCTTTAATAATTCACCAAAGGGAAGCTGAGCATGGTGGCTCATGCCTGTAATCCTAGCACTCTCTGAGAGACTGAGGCTGATGGATTGCTTGAGCTTGAGTTCAAAACCAATCTGAGCAAAAGTGAGACCCCATCTCTGAAAAAAAAAACCCAAAACTAGTAGGGCTAGTTTTTCCTGTAGTTTCAGCTACTTCGGAGGCTGAGATAGGAGGATTGCTTGAATCCAAGAGTTTGAGGTGGCTGTGAGCTGTGATGCCATGGCATTGGACCAAGGGCAAGAGAGTGAGACTGTCTCAAAAAAATAAAATAAAATTAAAAATTGCCAAAGGCCTCCAAAGCGATTATAATCTATACCCAGAAGTCTATTACAGAAAAGTATATTAAGAAAGATAAAATAATAAAATACAAATCAAAAATTTGAACACTGGCAGACTGTTATAAAAGGAGTGCTAGACTCTATAATCTTTTTTTAAAAAATTGAGACAGAGTTTCATTATGTCGCCCTTGGTAGAGTACAGTCATGTCACAGCTCATAGCAACCTCAAACTCTTGGGCTTAAGCAATTCTCGTCTCAGCCTCCCAGTAGATGGGACTTACAGGCGCCTGCCACGATGTCATTCTTGTTTAGCAGGCCTGGGCTGGCCCCGGAGTTATGTGGCTGGCGCCCTAACCACTGAGCTACGGGTGCTGAGCCATGGACTTTATAATCTTAAAGAAGTTTGTGCCATATCACAAAAATTGGCTCATGGATGGGCATTATTGACAGGGGCATGGATGGGGAATGTTTCCATATGGAAAAATAGTTGGAATAAAAGAAGCAATAGAGGTTATATCAAGATAGGCTTGGCTTGTGCTAAAAGGATGAGAAGAGGTAAGAATTTAATTTAGTAAAAACTGAAATTCCAAGGAAGACTACAAAAAGTCATGTCAAAGTTATAATTATTATCTCTGGATGAAAAATCTGAAATTAATTTTCATGTTCTACTGTCTATTTTGTAACATTCAAGAAATTTAGATCTACTATAACAAGCACATGTTTTTTTCAAGTGGAAAGTCTTAACTTAAAAAAAAAACAAAAAAACAAAACACTTGGCTGGGCATGGTGGCTCATGCCTGTAGTCCCAGTGCTGTGGGAGGCCGAGGTGGGTGGACTGCCTGAGCTCAGAGGTTTGAGACCAGTATGAGCAGCAGTGAGCCAGAGTAAGACCCCTGTCTCTACTAACATCAAAAACAGCCAGATGTTGTGGTGGGCGTCTGTAATCCCAGCTACTGGGGAGGCAATGGGAAAGAGAATCGCCAAAAGGAAGGACATTAAAAAAAAAGAAAATGAACAACAACAACAACAACAACAACAACAACAAAAACACTTAAAATTTTTTTTGAGGAACTCAGCCTGGTTAAGCAGTTAACACGATGTACTTCAATAAAGTGCTTTTTTTAGAGGACAAACACACAGAGAAGAGATTTTATTTTTTTTCTTACCTCAGCAGCTTCCACCTGTTGTTTGATGATGGATGGGTCAATGCCTGGGCTTTCCAAGTCATGGACAATATCCTGGGTGTCTCTGATGGTGGTCAGGAGAGCTGCCATGTCATACCAGAACTTCTCCGCTAATTCAAGGACATCAAGGAATTTCATTTCTCGCTCTTCAGCCCTAGCTTTAATGTCCTCCCAGAAGAATACCATTTGATCCAATTTATCTTGGATTTCTGAAGAGGTAAAAAAGATGAGTTAATAGAACTTTTCTAAGTACTTGAAATCAGTCACATCAGAAATTCCATCCACAAAACCATCTTTAAAAAGGGCTCTAAACATTTAGAAGGGTGCTTTCTATCTTAGTTTTATTGTATCTACCTTAGCACTTTTAGCTTATGTTGGTCTCCCACATAAAGGGATCACAGAGGTAATCTGAAAATAAACTAATACAAAGGTACTGCTAAGGTACTGCTAACACAGAACCTCTAATGTACAAAGAGAATGAAATAAGAACTCCATTTGTACTTTTCTGGGTTGAACTTGTATGTTTCCCATGGAAAGTGTTACAAAAGGTAGTTATGTTCTACCCACTATTGATACTGTAGTTTACTCACATTAGGGGTTAAAGAAGCATTTGTTTCCTGGCCTGGGAATCTAACTACCAATTGTAACCTTGTTTCAAAGGGAAAATGTGTTCTGAATTTAAAATGACTTCCAAATGACTTTCTGGAATACTCACTACTTGGGAACTGCCTTTATGTTCAATGAAATAAATACATCTGATGGGATGCTGAAAACCATGGCCTAGGATTTATTCCATTGATTTTCATAAAAAAATAAGTATACCCATCAAGTTACCTTTTGCGGCCAGATCCTTGTCTGCTCCCGGAGATCGCCCAATGAGCTCTTCTCCACGGCGCTTCAGAGCCTCAAAGGATGGCTGCAGTTTTTCTAGCTCCATGGTGGCACTCTTATTATCACTGATGCACTCTCTAATCTTGTCTACTTCAGCGGGGATCGGTGGTGGCATACGCAGGCGAGAAGAAAGATTCTCCAGAGTCTCCAACATGGGCTCAATTTTATCATGAAACTAAACAAATATTGGAACATTAGGCATCACAGCAACACTACATCACACTTCTGGGGGAAGTGTTAGGGAACAAGGACAAGGTATAAATCTATTACTATTTAGGATAACATGTGCTCAGCCCAGCCCAATGGCTGGCTGTTAAAATGTTGGGTTTAGCTAAGAAACTGTTTTGGGCATGACATACCAGAGTTGACCCATTAAGATTTAAAAAATGCCAATATCTATTTTAAGAATCAAAAGATACCAGATAATATACCAGAAATCAACTCAAATTTTTAGTGCTGCCACAATATTTCTCCTATACCAACCAATGTAATGAAAAAGGGACAAGACTATGAAACTGGTGAGAGTCAGTATGTCAACATCTCAGATGACAGGTGCATGCAACAGACCAGACCAACGAGTTAGATGCCCTCCACCAGCTGTGTGAATGGATGAAGAACTTAAAACGCTACATGGTTTGGCATTTAAAATTATCATGGCATGCAATTTAACTACCTACTGTATGGAACAGTGAGAGAAGAAAATGTTGGCACGATGAAAGGTAATTAAGGAAGGCCAAATCTAACCTTGTTTTAAAACAACAATTACTTTTCTACCTTTCTGATACTTTGAAAAACATGACTACAATTATAAAATTCTTAAAGTGGTGAGAAAAGGGAACAAAACAGCTTTAAGCTTAACTCTTAAAAAAAAAAAAATCTATCTAAAACCAACTCTGGATTCTTTAACTAGAGTAAGTAAGGCTTATCAATTTTAAGAGTCTTATAGGAAAAACATGGTGGGATTTCTTTAACAAAATCACTTCCCATCACATTCTCTCACTTGTAGGATTCACCCCAAACAGAACTGGCATAGTTAACTGCACTAATCAAATTTATTCCACTAACAGGAAGAGAAATTTAATGATAGGTAATGCCTTCAATTTTCAGCTTTATAAGAATACCCCAATACCAATGGGGTGAGTACCTTACCTCTGTGATCTGTAATGGTGGGCGCAGTCAACACAACAATGAAATGTGACCATGTGGGGAAAACAGGAGCAGGCAGCAACAACACAAAGTAACACATTCCACAATGTGAGTGAGAGATGGGACGGAAGGTGGGGGGAAAAACGTGAGTAAGTACAAATATTAACCAAGAATATTGACTAAACATAGGAATAAAATACCCAGACATGACAAAAGTTATCAATAACAGTAATATATTAGTTGAAAAGTATGTAGGTACATGCTTTAAACTCCACTGCAGGTGGTCTGTGCTCCCCTTTTGGCTCTTCTTCCTTCCCTTCTTTTAGCTAGAAGCTACTTTGTTGATTCTTGGGTAAGAAAATTAATGTGCTATCATTCTAAATCTCAAAAGTAACAGAACAAATAGGAACTACTTTTTTGAGGCAGTCACTGCTTTTGAATTTGTAAGATAAATTTATCCAAAATCATCCCTGGTAAAAGATCACTAAACCATGAAAAATTTTCAGGGAAACCATCAGCAGATAATACACACCAGCCAAGATGCATTTTACCCTCCTTATAGTATCAGTATGGCAATGTTCCCTGGAATAAAAATGCAGCTAGGCAAAGCTTCCTGCTCTATCAATCATGTATTATCAACATGCTGGTCTGGACATTCCTGTGCATAGAGGCACACCTTATACAGGGACCTCCTGCTTAGACTAAAGGACAGCTGAATGTTAGGAGAGGCAGGTACCACACATATACATACCTGTGCAGACTGTGACACGGCCTCATCCAGAGCCAGAGCTCTCTGGCGCACCTCCTCCTTTATTTGAATGTACATGTTTTCTGCTTTCTGGTACTTTTCTTCCACCATTTCTCCCTCCTCAGGGTTCAACTCCTTTAGCTGTGGGCCTATCTTTAGTAGCTTATCAATATGAGGTTTGTGTTCAGCAATAGATTCCCTTAGTTGCTATGTGAAGAAATATGGAGGAAAACATAATGGGCACTTTTATACCAGTTTATTTATTTTGATAACTTTGATCAGAGATAATACCAACTTTGAGAAGAAAAATCTAAATTATTAAAAGCCAGCAGGTCCCAGCATCTCACATTTATGGGGGAAACAGAAAAACACCTAAGTTTCGTTCTCTGACACTATCTAATAATCTTAATTTTTGAAAGCCAGTAATCAGATGTCTCAGCACTCTGAAAGCCTTTCTGGAAATATCTTTTCTCCCTCTCCCTTACCACCCATGTCATGCCAATCTACCCCAACCTCTTCCATTCTATAAATACTTCCATGCAGTGTACTGTAATTTACACGGTTTAATATTCATCTACCTCCCCAGACTGAGAGACACCAAGCAGGATGAGCTATGGAGCAGCCACATTTCCGGCAAGCCAGGCCCTCAGTGACTTGACTTTCCTGCTGGCTGCCTCCCAGTTTGCCTCCTTCCACTTATAAGATCATGGAGACAGCAATACGCACAAGATATAACCCAGAAACAAATATTTAATAAAGTGTCATTAATGGTAACAGCATTAATTGAAATGTCTATAAATTTCCCTTTTGTCTTAACTACAGACAGCAAAAGTTCTCACTCTAGTTGGTACCTAACCAACTAGAAAGAGCCGTCCATATCCAAGCACCCCTTGAGTCTAATAACACTCTACCGCTCCCAGAAATACTTTAAATTCCCTTGACTGGTTAGTTCTTTCTTTACCTCTATAGGACCCAGATTCTCAACATCTCCATGATCTTATTCTTTAATCAATTCATATTAAATAACAAAGGAAATAATTCAGATACATATTCTATTCTAAATGATTAAGAATTAACTTCATAACACAGACCTAGCATACAGTAGGCACAAATAAGTATGTCATTTATGAACAAATTACAGAGCCCATTCTTAGTTCTACAATAAAATAAAACCTGGGATACTCCTTACCCTCATTTCCTCCTGCTGCTGCCTGAGCTGCTCATGATCAATAGCTGGAGGAGGCAATTGTGCTATTAGTGCTCGAGTTTCCTCAATCCAGGGGCTGAGCTCTTCATAAGTCTCCCAAAACTGGTTCACCAAGACCTGTGCCCGCTCTAGGCGGGCATACCGGTCTGAATTGAGAAGACTAATGGCTTCATATTGTTGTATTAGACACTCTGTCTTTTCCTATGAATCAAAAAAAAAAAAAAAAAAAAAAAAAAGTTACTAATATTGTCAATCCTTCTTTTAAGAAAAAAGGTAGGCATATTACATACATATTAAATAATCTAAAGGAATACACACTAAATTATTTAAATGTATGGACTAATCTAATAAGACTACACCTGATTTTTATTTTATTTTTTATATTTATCTGAATTTTATTCTTTTCTTATCATATACATGTATTACTTCTGTAATTTTCAAAAGATTAAAATGGTTTAAAAGACAGTAAAACAGCACAAGAAAAGTACAGCAAAATTAACCTTTCAATGACACACATTAGATACAGTATTATTATAATGGATCAGTTTAAAACTGACCATCTCAGGGGCTATGATATAGTCTTTGCCCATCAAGTTTTGCCTGTCTTTTTTCCTGATAAAAAATGTTGCCAAGAGGTCAGAACAGTGGCTCACGCCTGTAATCCTAGTACTTGGGAGGCTGAGGCAGGTGGATTGCCTGAGCTCACAACTTTAAGACTGGCCTGAGCCAGAGCGAGACCTTGTCACAAAAGCAGCTGGGTGTTGTGGCGGGGGCATGCAGTCCCAGCTACTTGGGAGGCTGAGGCAAGAGGATCACTTGAGCCCCCGAGTTTGAGGTTGTTGTGAACTAAGACACCACGGCACTCTACTGAGAGTAACCAAGTAAGACTCTGTCTCAAAAATAAAAGTCTTCAGAAATCTGTCATTGTGCTTCTAAGGTTTACAATAAATAGCTTGATTTATGAATGTTTCTGAGGAATTATGGCCAACCATGCCCCTGATAAAAAAACAAACAAATCTGGTCTAAAACTAACTCTATTGGACAATCCTTTTAAAAATGGGGTGACCTGGGGTGGCACCTGTGGCTCCAAGGGTAGGACACTGGTCCCATATACCAATGGTAATGGGTTCGAACCCAGACCCAACCAGCTAAAAGAACAGTGGCAACCTCAACAAAAAATAGTCTGGCATTGTGGCAGGTGCCTGTAGTCCCAGCTACTTGGGAGGCTAAGGCAAGAGAATTGCTTGAGACCAAGAGTCTGAGGTTGCTGTGAGCTATGACATCATAGCACTCTACTGAGGGTGACAGCTTGAAACTCTGTCTCAAAAGAATAAATAAATAAATAAATAAAAAGAAAAACGGGTGACCTGTGGGGTGCAGTGGCTCACGCCTGTAATCATAGCACTCTGGGAGGCCAAGGCAGGTGGACTCCTTGAGCTCAGGAGCTGGAGACCAGCCTGAGCAAGACTGAGCCCCCAGGCTTGGCAACCATAACTCAATGGTTAGGGCACAGGCCACATACACTGGAGCTGGTGGGTTCGAACCTGGCCTGACCTGCTAAACAACAATAACTATAACAAAAAAATTGCTAGGCGCTATGGCGGGCACCTGTAGTCTCAGCTACTCAGGAGGCTGAGGCGGGAGGATTGCTTGAACCCAAGAGTTTGAGCTTTGATGATGCCAAAGCACTCTTATCTAGAGCAACAGAGACAAGACACAACAATGTGGTATATAAATCAATGCAATTCACCTGCAATACAGCTTTCTGCTCCTCCCCACATGTGCCAAAGATTTCACCACGATGACTGAAGAGTTCATCCATTGAATCTTTGTGTCGAATGATATCAATGGAGAAAGCCTTTGAAAAGTAAACTGTAGTTAAGTCAAGAAGTAAGAGACCCTGAGCCTGTGTCAGTGAAAACTTACAAAAACTTTGAAAAATTCCTTGCTTTAAAGCCACATCAAAAAATGTTCTTAAAAAGTTTGACACTTTGCCTATCCAATATATTCTTTTGTATATCTTTTTCAGTAGTTTACAAAAATATTTTCCCTCCTAAAAATCATCCAGGAATCATCATCATTCCTGGTCACTTCTTTTTCACAAAGCGAAAAGTTTCTTCCTCACACCAATCAAGTACACATAAAATGAATTTCTATCCTCTATCATGCCATTAAATCATTCCATTTAACATGGATTAGTCAGAAACTCTCAGCACTCTAAGGTATTGATGGTTCTACTAGCTCAGGTCAAAGTGGGCACTCTAGTGTTAAACTTACCTTCTGTACCTGCAGCTGAGCGGTGGTCTGGTCCTGTTCTAGGCGAATTGGACCCAGGGCCATCAGTTTCCGTTTTGTTTCAGCAACCCAAGCCAGTTCTGTATCAGCAGCTTGCTCATACTAGTAGAGGTATTGAAGAAAAACAAATTACAGTCAAGGTCTCCTTCGAATTCTAATTTATTCAACATAAAGAGGCCTGGATTTTGAATAACATAATTGTATCTCACAAAGAAAAGCCCAAACTGGGAAGAATCACAAATCAAGATGCAGACAAATTAGAATTGATCATATGTAAACTTCTTTAAAAGAAGTTTTGGAACCCTATTAGTAGTGCTACAAATAGAAACAACAGAAATTGACATTGTCTTTCTGCCAATCCTCTTAGCTATGAATTAAACAATAGTTTTATTTAGATGTTTAAATATAAATTTAACATGAATGTAGTTGAGTCAAGCTAACTTTTTTTTTGAGATAGGGTCTCACTTTGTTGCCCTCAGTACAGTGCTGTGGCATCACAGCTCATAGCAATCTCAAACTCTTGGGCTCAAGTGATTGTCTTGCCTCAGCTTGCTGTGTAGCTGGGACTACAGGTGCCTGCCACAAATGCCTGGCTATTTTCACAGACAGAGTCTCACTCTTACTCAGGCTGGTCTTGAACTCCTGAGCTCAGGCAATTCACCCATCTCAGCCTCCCAGAGTGCTGGGATTTCAGGCATGAGCCACCAGCCCAGCAAGTTAACTTGGATATACTTGCTCAGCTGAAGGAGAGTTAGAAACACCAAATCTTTGTAGGCAATAGTAACAAAAACATGCTCTATGTGACTTTTGTTTCATGAGGGTCCCCCAATCTTTTACCTCTTCTTCTTCAACTTTGACAACCTGCACTAGTATTTAACATAAGCTTCTCCCAAAGATGGTCAGTTTCATACTGAAATATCTGCCCAAGATTAGGGATAACACTAAAGACACACTGGTTGTTTACCTAGAATCAAAGTAAATTTCTGTGTGGTTCAAAATGCATTTGCTTATCACTATGAACCCAAGGAGTTGTTATATTAATTTATTTTTTGTGCTATGGCCCATTGATAGGTGATATCTGGCTACAGAAAAAGGCAAATAGCCTTTTCCCAGAAAGCAGGGAGGAAAAAAGATCAAGGGAAATATGACACCTGTGTTTTCTGAGAGGGTTCTATTTTGGATAGGTCTACTATTTTAGTTTGCATATTTGATAGTAATTATAGTTCTTGCTTCCTTCCCCCCTTTCATCTAATGCTAAGAGAGTTGATTATGTCAAACTAAGATTATAATGCATTTGGACCTTGTAGATCTAGATATTTATTATCTACTCCCATCACCATCAAACTTCTTAGCTTAGCAGGGCATTAGCTAAGGAAAAGCCTCATAAAGGTTGTTCCCTAAGTTCTTTACTCAAAGGGGTTAAGTATTTTGGACCAAACCTGGGTCTATCCTCACAAACTACCTAATCATTTCCCATCTCTGAAACGTGTTTGTTGCATCAGGTTTAGTTTGAACTCATTCTCATTTTTGTGTCATTATTATTTATATGGGTCATAGTATTGTATCTTAGACAACCATCCCCACTGTCTAAAATATTAATGTAGAGGTATTACAAACATTACCTGTTGTGATCTCTGAATAGCAGCATCAATTTCATCCACTCTTTGTCCAACAGTGTCACTGACCAGTTTGTATTGCTCATTGGCATCAGACACATGTTTATCCAGCCCTTCTCTGGCTCTCCAGGGCACCAGCTCTAAGAGAGCCCGGCTCACCTCATTCACTGTGTCCAACACCAGCCTGTGCTCCATAACCTCCTTCTTTAATTCCTAAGGAGGGAAGAGAGTTTTCAGGCCATGCTTTGCTAAATAAAGCACAATAGCAGCTGTGCTGGGTGGAAAGTGCTATCTCCACCACACATCCCAGCAGGGCTCTGACCTCCTTCCTTCACTTATTTTTTTGTCTCAGGTTTTTCAATCATTCTGAAGCCTGACTTTAGACTTAGCTGCTGCTGCTTACTTAGAACTATCTGCATGACTTCTTGAGCCAGACTGTTTCTGGGTAAAACAAAGAGTGCTTCATTCTTTTTTCTCCTTCAATAAAAATCACAAATAATGTTTTAATCATTGGCTAGCAATTTAACTTAACAAGTAGCTATAAAGTATCATTGTGCATCTAGAACTGTACTAGATCCTGTAGGAGAATCAATTAAAACCATGCAACCCTCTTTGAGAAATGAATGGAGTTAAGTCTTAATATGTTACATACCAAGCAAACTTCCTAGGGATTTGAGATTCAATTTCTTTCTTCTTTAGACTAGAACATATATGTAACAGTATTTATATATGTCTTTGTTAAATCTTACCGTCCATGAGTAAACAAAAAAGGGAGGCAGACATTTTTGGTTTAGATTAAAGTAAAAGTGATGAAACTTAAGGATTCTGATAGAGGAAAACTTCTGTTCCTTTTATAGTATGGAGTGATAGTTCACCTTCTGTCTTTGCTGAAACTGGGGTATCTGCTCCCCTGTGGGAGACTGTCCTCCACTGGTTGTCAGTTCTTCCTCCACCTCCCTCAGCCACCCAGTCAGTTCTTCATAGGTAGACTGGAATTTGGTGGCCAGCTGCCGGGCTTGCTCTAAAGTTCTGAGAGCCTTGGAGCTCGTGACTGTGATGTCTGCATAGCGAGTCTTTATTCCATCTAGTTTCTCCTGGATAAGTAATACCTCTTCACCTGTGAGATATAAGACATAATTTATCATGCTCAAGGGCCAGGAATGTGGGGTCCCTTTAATGCTTTCTTCCGATTAGATCTTTATTTTTATAGATGTTCTCTCCCTGTAGTAATGATTTCACCTAACATTCCATATTAAGTGTATGTGGGAAATAAAATAAACCTTTCACCTAATAAAAGAGGTCACCCTGAGATTATTAAGGTCTGAGGTGAGATTTGGGTATTTCTAGATGTTCATAGCACCATTTAGTGAATGCTCACATACAGAATTTTGGAGGACAAGGGGAATCATCTATAACTGATGTGAGACAACTAAGTCCTTTAGTTTTCAAAAGATTTAGCAGGAAACAGAACATAGGGCATCAGCCTCCTGGAGCACATGGTAACAAAATCAGTGAATACTAAACTCCTCATATGTGGCTTCCATAAGGAACTCCTTGGAAATGTGATTGCCTTTGAAACAGAGGTGGTAACAAATGCACTTTTCAAAGTACCTGTGGTTTGCTTTAGAAGAGCCTGACCATTTTTAATAGCTTGATCTACATTCTTCTTTCTATTAATGATCTCTTCATTTAAAGCCTGAAAGGAAAGAATACCATTAATTCTAAAACTACAGCACAACAAAGGGAAAGAAATGTGAGATTTTAAAGAGATGAACACCACTTTAGTCTAAATATCAGATATTTGATTTCCTCATTATTTTTTTGGTCAGCCCACTAACTGTTCAAAATAACTAAATCAGATACTTATAGGCAAGCTTTCTTTTGTGCTGGCTAAAAAGGGATTTAGAATTAAATCAGAAGGAACGTATTAGTGGGCATTCCCACCAGCAGTGTAGAAGTGTGCCCTTTCCTCCACATCCACGCCAACATTTCTCATCCTGTCTCCTCTTAAGCCTACCCTCAAAAGATAATCTCAATTCTTATCTCACGGAGAATCTAGAGGTGAGGACTCCCTCTACAGTTGATCTTCACATTCCCCTATTCTTTCACTTTTCCCTTTGGGTCTCTTTCTTCTCCCAAACATGCATTGTGGATCCCCTTCTCCCACCACACAAATGCCCTCCTAAAGATGCCCTCGATAAAGGCCAGCCTCTCGGTGACAAAGGCCAGCCTCTGGGTGACAAACGACCTTCAAGGGACAGAAGGAAACTTACCCAATGCCTGAGGACAGCTGAGTTTCTAGCCAGGTGAGAGTCAGCTCCTCCTCCCTGCTCTCCTTTATAGAGCCCTCTCTGTGTAAGAACCAGGGGCAGAACCAGTTTCTCCATTCATCAGCATTCTGTCAGCAGCGTTAGAAACTGAACTCAAACGAGCATCGGCAAAAGGAAACATTTTAGGTTCCAATGTTAAATCCAGAACTTCTGAATTTAGGGGCTCAGACTATGACAGGCATGATGATAGAGTTTCTACTCTCAAGAAGCCAGAAAGAAGGGGGCGCCATAGCTCAGTGGTAGGGCACCGGCCACATATACTGAGGCTGGCAGGTTCAAACCTATCCCTGGCCAGCTAAAACAGTAATGACAACTGCAACAAAAAAATAATAGCTGGGCATGGTGGTGGTTGCCTGTAGTCCCAGCTACTTGGGAGGCTGAGGCAAGAGATTTGCTTAAGCCCAAGAGTTGGAGCTTGCTGTGAGCTGTGACACCAGGGCACTCTACCCCTGGTGACAGCTTGAGACTCTGTATCAAAAAAAAAAAAAAGAAAGAAAGAAAAGAAACCAGAAAGACAGAAGCCCCCCACCATCCCCTATGTATTAATTTCTACATAATGACTATTTTCACTTACTTCTAAAATAATGAGACTAATACACTGCCATATGCCAAGAGATGTAGAAGGTGGTCTTTCTTACAGCTACAGGACAAACCCCTACCTTTGGCGAGGAGGTGGTGGGATGGAGACACTGCAGTTCCAGGGGAAAGGAAGCCACGAGTACAGTAGCAGGAACTGTCAGCAGTGCAGGTTCCCAGGCCTTCCAGGAGCACAATAAATGCAGTGAGCCACATCTACTCTGAGTACGGTGTGGAAAGAATGTTCTAGAAACTGACAAGCCAAGGCCCAGGAAGACAGCTGGTGAATAATCTTTCTTGTTTTCTGTAAGGCAAGTGTGCAAACAACAAATAAAACACCAAGACAAACAGATGGAGCTAAATCAAACATCCCGGATTAGCTGCTGAGAAACCTGAGAAGTAAAACCAGGTTTTGTTCTAGAGGTAAAGGAGACCCAGGCATCCCCTTGGAGCTCCGGAAATTTCTTGCTTGTTGAGTGGCTTAAAAGCTATTTGGTCAATGATAATGTTGCAGCTTAAAGCAACTATACAAAGGGCCTAGGAATCACCCGCCTCCCTAACTTTGATCCGGTTTATCCCAAAGACTGGCCCTTTGTGGAGCTGATGTCCACCTTCTTCTGAGTTTAAAGTGTTGACAATAGGCTTTGGTGACAGTTTGTTTCTTCTTCCTGGAGCTGCTATTCAAATCGTTAACAAGCAGTATGGTTCAGCCGCTGACCCACCACCAGTCCAGCTGCCAGCAGTAAGGCTGGGGAACCCTGCTGTGCCAGCTTTAGCCCCTTCTGTTTCTCCAGTGCGTTTGAACAGACCAGCACCACTGGCCCAGACTCTGTCCCCTCGTGGAGCACACCAAAGTAAATATGGCTGCCCGAAGCAGACAGAAAAATGTCAGCCAGCAAGCTTCATGGTCTCTCCGTAAGCAGTGCCTTAGGACCGAGGGCTAAACAGGCAGCAGAGGCCAAAACATCAGGCTGCTTATACCTGCCTGTCTGTGTTACCTTATGGGGTTTTCACCACGATACTACCCCATGGGCATTCTCACCCCACTTTACTAGTGGGGTAATTGAAGTTTAGAAGTATGGTGAAACTGATCAGGGTTTCAGGTGGTAAGAGAATTTAAACTGAAGCTTGCTGACTCAAAGCCTATGCTCCTAGGGAGACAATGTTGCCTCCTCACACACCTGGTGGCAGAGTCTGCAGCATCTGATTCCAAGTGAGGAGAACTCAGCACCTTAGAACTGGAACAGCAGGAGGAAGCTGCCTCTAGGATGGGGCCATTGGGCATAGTGGAGTCCACCACACTTCTCTTTTTCCTTCCCCACTCAACCTGCTGATAAGGGCAATCATTTTTTTTCAAGCTCATATAAAGGAACATAAAAGCTAATTTTTTTTTTTTTTAAGACAATGTACAACATAAAGACAGAACTCAAGAGCAATAAAATAGAGAAATTGAGGGTGGCACCTGTGACTCAGTGGGTAGGGCACCAGCCCCATATACTGAGGGTGGTGTGTTTAAACCCAACCCGGCCAAACTGCAACAAAAAAATAGTCAGGCGTTGTGGCAGGCACCTGTGGTCCCAGCTACTCGGGAGGCTGAGGCGAGAGAATTGCCTAAGCCCAGGAGTTGGAGGTTGCTGTGAACTGTGTAATGCCATGGCACTGTACCATGGGCAATAAAGTGAAATTCTGTTTCTACAAAAAAAAAAAAAAAAGAAGAAGAAGAAGTATGTGCTAGAGAGCAGTCCAGAGAGGCTAAAGAATGGATGCAGTTTCTGGGAAGCACAGAGACCCGCTTTGAGAATCATCCTGGGGACCCCACTATTTGAGGTGCCAAAGAGTGGCAATTTCCAAACCAAGAAAGCACCACGTCCAGGACAGCAGCTGAGGAGAATGGCAAGCCCCTGAGCCTACAAGGTAAGGGAGGCTCTGCTCCTTGCTTTCTGATATCCCTTACAGCTCCACATTAAACTAGAAATAATATAGATGATGTGCAATCTACAACTAAAGTCACTTGGTGGGTTGATTTCAACAATGTAATATTTTGGTAAAGTATACAGGCTCTAGAGACAGACTGGGTATGTATCCTAGCTTAGCTACTTACTGGATATATGATTCTGGGCCAATTACACAAGCCCTCTGGACCTCAGATTCCTCTTGTGTAAAACGGAGGTGATAATTGCGATAATTCCTGCTTCATAAAATTGCTGGGGCCATTAAACAACTTAATAAGATATTTATGTTCTTAGATCATTATTGTTACTGGTGTCTGTGCCCATGAAGCTTTCATTATCCATTAATGATTAGAAAAATGTAAGGGTAAGTAAGAATCTTGGCTACTTAGGTATGTTTTTAATTAGTTTAAAGCCATGGAAGTTGACGTAGACATCTCAAGAGTAGATAAGAGGGTAGGAGAAAGACTGGAAGTGATGGCAGAGAAGACCACATGCCTAACCCTCCCCACTGCCATAGATGGGAAGGTGACAGTGACCACAGTAAGGAAATATTCATTGGAGCTGCAAATGTAAGTGCAAACAAAGACCCTGCTAAGTAGTCTGAATGCTGGAAAGAAAAAGAGAAAAACTTTTATTTGGAACAGAATATAATTTCCAAAATTCAGCCCATGCTTATATGATTAATTAATTTTCTTTTTTTTTTTTTTTTTTTTGGAGGGTGGGGCAGAGTGTCACTTTTTTGCCCTGGTTAAAGAGCTCTAGCATCAGAGCTCATAACAACCTCAAGCAATCCTCTTGCCTTGGCTCACTAGTAGCTGGGACTACAGGCACCTGCCACAATGCCTGCCTGGCTACTTCTTCTATTTTTAGTAGAGATAGGATCTTGATCTTGCTCAGGCTGGTCTTGAACTACTAAGTTCAAGTGATCCACTGGCCTTGGCCTCCTGGAGTGCTGGGATTACAGGCATGAGCCACCATGCCCAGCCAATCCTATAAAAAAACTTTTTTTTTATTTTTTTGGAGACAGAGTCTCATTATGTTGCCCTTGGTAGAGTGTCGTGGCATCACATCTCATAGCAACCTCAAACTCTTGGGTTTAAACGATTCTCTTGCCTCAGCCTCCCAAGTAGCTGGGACTACAGGCACCTACCACAAGGTGCAATATGACCTACCGGCTATTTTTTGTTGCAGTTGTCATTGTTGTTTAGCTGGCCCAGGCCAGGTTCAAACCCTCCACCCTCGGTGTATGTGGCTGATGCCGTAACAACCGTGCTACTAGTGCTGAGCCTCTATAAAAAACTTGTAAAATTATGGTGGTGCCCATGGCTCAGTGAGTAGGGTGCTACATACACCAAGGCTGGAGGGTTCAAGCCCAGCCTTGGCCTGCTGAACAACAATAACAACCACAACCAAAAATTAGCCAGGTGTTGTGGTAGGCATTGGAGCTGCAAGCATAAGTGCAAAGAAAAAGCTTACTAAGTAGTGTGATATAAAAATACTGGCAAGAAAAGGAAAGAAAAAGAGAAAAACTTTTATTTAGAACAGCATATAATCTCCAAAATTGAGAAATTAATTAGCTTTAATTTTAAATTAAACTAATTAATTAATTAGCTACCTAGGAAGCTGAGGCAAGAGAATCACTTAAACCCAGGAGTTTGAGGTTGCTGTGAGCTGTAACTACACAGCACTCTACCAAGCATGACATAGTGAGACTCTGCCTCAAAAAAATAAATAAAAGAAATAAAAGAAGATAAGGCCAGGCCCGGTGGCTCATGTTTATAATCTTAGCACTCTGGGAGGCCAAGCCAGGCAGATTGCCTGAGCTCACAGGTTCAAGACCAGCCTGAGCCAGAGCAAGACCTCATCTATAAAAATAGCTGGTGTTATGGCGGGTGCCTATAGTCCCAGCTACTTGGAGGCTGAGGCAAGAGAATCCCTTGAGCACAAGAGTTTGAGGTTGCCGTGAGCTATGACTCCATAGCACTCTACCAAGTGTGACAGCTTGAGACTCTGTCTCCAAAAAAAGAAAGAAGCTTTTAAAATTAGTTTTAATAAGGGTGGCACCTGTGGCTCAGTGGGTAGGGCGCTGGCCCCATATACACCAAGGAGGGCAGGTTCGAATCCAGCCCTGGCCCTCCAAACAACAATGATGGCTGCAACCAAAAAATAACTGGGCATTGTGGTGGGTGCCTGTAGTCCCAGCTATTTGGGAGGCAGAGGCAGGAGACTCACTTGAGCCCAGGAGTTGGAGGTTGCTGTGAGCTGTGATGCCATAGCACCCTACCTAGGGTGCCAGCTTGAGGCTCTGTCTCAAAAAAAAAAATTAAAAAAAACAAATCATTCTGTTAATGGCTTCTACTCAACTTTGTTAACATACGATAAGAAGTAAAAAGGGAAGAGGCATCACAGCTCACAGCAACCTCTCTTCAGCTGAGAAACACCGTGCTGGCATTCTGCAGGCAGGAGAGGAGACAGAGTCAGAGAAAGCGGGATAGAATGCGCATGCTCCCGACTGCCTTCTCCTCCAGCCTAATATAAGGCTGATCTCTTGCCTCTCAACACCACAGGTGTAGAGACTGCCATTTCACCAATGCTCTCATCTTGTGACCTCTTATGCTTGTTAGGAGAGCTAAATCCCTCTCCATGCCCTTTTCCATTGAGCTATACAGGTATTTCTTATATCTCTCAATCCTCCTAGCCATAGGCTATATGGGCTGCTACAGAGAGCACTAGCTTTGATGGTAGCCTCGATGTTACCCTATATGGGGCTCCCACACCAACAGGAAGATGGGCAAAGGGCAGAAACCTATTAATTCACAGAAGTGAAACACATGGTAATGTGTGTTTCATACCAGACAGAATAAAGCTTTACCCTTGCTGCTGACAAGCAATATTGGATTTCTGCATAGTTCCTAAAAATTAACTAGACAAAGAAAGAAGTAGGTGATTTTTGGCAGAGGGAGCAAAAGGAAAGGAGAAGCAGTTAAGGGTTCATTCCCTGAATGTTCCCCAGGCTGTGGGGACTCTGCCACCTCACAGCCTGCTCTCTATACAGCAGTATTCATGATAGTCTAAAACTAGAAATAATTCAGATGTCCACAAATAGGATAATAGATAAAACAAACTGGTATATTCATAAAACAAAATATTGTTCAGCCATAAAAAAGGGTGACTATGATACTTGGAACAACTTGGATGAATCTCAAAAAACGTTATGCTGTGTGAAACATGATGCCAAAGAGCACACACCATATGATTCTATTTTTGTGAAGTTACAGGACTTCACAAACTTATAGTGGAGAGATTTAAAATATTGGTTGGAACCAGATGCAATGGTTCAGGCCTATAATCCTAGCACTCCAGGTGGCTGAGGCAGGTAGATTACTTGAGCTCAGGAGTTTAAGATTAGCCTCAGCAAGAGTAATACTCCCTTCTCTACAAAAAATACAAAAATTAGTGTTGTGGCAGGTGCCTATAGTCCCAGCTACTTGGGAGGCTGAGGCAAAAGGATCATTGGAACACAGGAGTTTGAGGTTGCTGCCAGCTAGGCTGACACCACTGCACTCTAGCCTGGGCAACACAGTGAGAAATTTTTTATAGTCAATCACAAGAGATTGAGACAGACATCAGCCCTGTAGGGTTGGCCAGGCAGATTCTGGTCCTGGTAGCATCTCCCTGGGCTCTGCCTTGAGGTGTTTAATGGAAAAAAAATTAAAACCCATATCTAATCAGTGCCTTCTTAGTAGCATCTTGGGGAAGGAAAATCTTTCCTTTTAGCAACTATTCTCAAGAAAATCTATTGATAGACACATCTTCCCTTTTCTGAATATCAACTTCCATCGACCTATAGTTCCCAGGAAACATAGCTCCTAATTCATAGAGTTCATGGTCGAACCTGTGAAATCTAAACCATATCACTCTTTGGAACTTGATCATAACCTTAAGGGTCCCTTCCAACTTGGGGTTTCTATGATTGATCCTCTTTTCAGAAGTTTTTTCAAGTTATGAGATTCTTTTTTCCTCAGCTATCAGTAAATACCACCAGTTATATCTATTGATTTGGTGTTGATTTTTTAATAATGTAACTAGCAACTTGGCCACTCGGTGTTACTCTTTTTTTTTTTTGAGACAGTCTTACTATGTCACCCTTGGTAGAAGGCTGTGGCATCACAGCTCACAGCAACCTCAAACTCTAGGGCTTAAGCGATTTTCTTGCCTCCACCTCCCAGGTAGCTGGGACTACAGGTTCCTACCACAACACCCAGCTATTAACTTGTTGCAGTTGTCGTTTAGCTGGCCAGGACTGGGCTTGAACCTGCCATCCTCTGTGCATGTGGCTGGCGCCATAACCACTGTGCTACGGGTACCAAGCCTGAGTGTTACTCTTGTTGCAAACTGAAAAAAAAAAAGTAAAATCATGTATCTGGAACCCACATTTAAAATTTTCAAGGGAGTACTTAATCATCAGTGTGGGTGAGGAGATTGCTTTATCTGGAATACTGAGTTAGAGAAAGCACAATGTACTATTTTTAAAAAGAAGTCAGTGTGCACAACATGAGGTTCAGCATGCCACCAGGTGAAGGGCTTAACTACAACTTGAACTTTACCTTAGCAATGAAAACAATGGAGCCTGGCGGGTGGCTCATGCCTGAAATCCTACCACTCTGGAAGACCAGGGCAGGTGGATTGCCTGAGCTCAGGAGTTTGAGACCAGCCTGAGCAAGAGCAAGACCAAGACCACATTTCTAAAAGTAGCCAGGCATTGTGGCGGGCACCTATAGTCCCAGCTACTCAGGAGGCTCAAGCAAGAGGATCTCCTGAGCCCAAAAGTTTGAGGTCACTAAGACACAAGGGCACTCTACTGAGGGCAGCAAACTGAGACTGTGTCTCAAAAACAAAACAAAACAAAAAAATTAAAACAATGTCACCTAAATATTTGTACCTTTATATTAATCTGAAATTAAAAAAAAAAAAAAAAGGGTCAGGCACTGGCTTGGCACCTATAGCACAGCCACATACACTGAGGGTGGTGGGTTCAAACCTGGCCCAGGCCAGCTCAATAATTGCAACAAAAAAATAGCCAGGCATTGTGGCAGGCGCCTGTAGTCCCAGCTACTTGGGAGGCCGAGGCAAGAGAATCACTTAAGCCCAAGAGTTGGAGGTTGCTGTGAGCTGTGACACCACAGCACTCTACCAAGGGCAACATAGTGAAACTCTGTCTCAAAAAAAAAAAAAGTCAGACACCATTAATTTCCAGGCAAATATACCAGCAGAGTCAGATAATATTAGGGTCTATAGTTAAACATGTAACTTGGATAGTGACCTAAACCTCTTTATATTTTTTTTACAGGACCCATATCAGATTTCAATACACTATGTAATTTACTTATTTGTTTTGCTTATTGTCTGACTTTTCACTTTGGAATGTGCCTTAGGATAGCAGGCACTGGGTCTGCAATAATAGTTGATATTCACCAAGGGCCCAAAATGGTGCCTGTGATTTAGCTGGTGTTCAATAACTTGGGGTTGAATAAAACAATGAACTTCTGCATCTCATAATCCCTGTCTGCCAAATGATGATCCTAATGATAAAACATGTAGTATCACCAGGACGCTATATGTCAGGCCTTGGGCAGAGTGCTAAAAACATTATCTCATTTAATCCTTTCAACAAGTCAGGTTCCTAGGTATCAGTCTCACTTTGCAAATAGGAGATTAGAAAGAGTAAGTAACTGCTTAAGATCACACAGCTGCTAAGAAGCTGGGCAGGGATTCGAATTTGGAGTCTGTAAAACTCCAAAGCCTGCGTTTATTTATTTATTTAATTATTTCAAGACAGAGTCTCACTTTGTCACCCTGGGTAGAGTGCCATGGCTTCACAGCTCACAGCAACTTCAAACTCTTGGGCTTAAGTGATTCTCTTGCCTCAGCCTCCCGAGTAGTTGGGACTACAACATGCGTCTATTTTTAAAGGCAGGGGCCTCGCTCTGGCTCAGGATGGTCTCCAACCTGTGAGTTCAGGCAATTAACCCATCCCGGCCTCCCAGAGTGCTGGTATTACAGGTGTGAGCCACCTCACCCAGCCTCCAAGGCCTGCTTTTTTATTTTATTTTATTTTATTTTATTTTACTTTATTTTATTTGAGACAGAGTCTCACTATGTTGCCCTCAGTAGAGTACTGTGGGATCACAGTTCATAGCAACCTCCAACTCTCAGGCTTAAGCAATTCTCTTGCCTCAGCCTCCTAAGTAGCTGGGACTACAGGCGGTTGCCACAACACCCAGCTATCTTTTGGTTGCAGTTGTTTCGCTGGCCTGGGCCAGGTTCAAACCTGCCACCCTCGTTGTATGTGGCTGGCACTGTAACCACCGTGCTATAAACGCCAAGCCCAAAGCCTCCTTTTAAACACTGCCTGACATGCCCACTGTCCAGGAGGGTTAGATGTACAACACCAGAAAAGAACAGATTTCTCTGTACTCCAATTAAACTAGTGACTTCACAGTAGGCCGTCACTCCCTCTCCCTTTACTGGCCTCCCCTTCCTTTGTTGCATGTGGCACACTCACAGGAAGTAATCAGAGGTCCCCTCTAGTGCAGCCTCACCCCACCCCCACCCCCCACAAGGCACTGGACCCCATCCCAATGCCATGCTTGTTAAGAAAGGTGTTGATTCCTCAAATACACGAATTTCTTGAAGCTGAAGTGCAATCATCATCTTAGAATTGTTGTTGAGGGGTTATAAAGGCTTGAGCTTCAGAACCCCACAGCCCCTGAGTTCAAATACTATTATATTTATGTTCTTGTTACCTGTGTGACCTTCAATAGTTATTTCATCTTTCTTGGCTTGGTTTTGTGTGTGTGTGTGAGACAGAGTCTCACTTTATCACCCTCGGTAGAGTCCTGTAGCGTCACAGCTCACAGCAATCTCCAACTCCTGGGTTTAGGCGATTCTCTTGACTCAGCCTCCTGAGTAGCTGGGACTACAGGCACCCACCACAACGCCCTGCTATTTTTTTGTTGTTGCTGCAGTTTGGCCTCGGTACATGGGGCCGGCACCCTACTCCTTTGAGCCACAGGCGCCACTCTAAGAAAAAATTTTAAAAATAACCCAGACTGGTGTTATGTGCCTGTAGTCCCAGCTACTTAAGAGGCTTGCTTGAGCCTCAGGAGTTTGAGGTTGCAGTGAGTTATGATGATGCCACTCTACTCTAGCCTGGGCAACAGAGTGAGACTCTGTCGCAAAAAGACAAAGGAGAAACAGAAGGAGAAGGAGGAAAAGGAAGAAGGAGGAGGAGGATTCTTGCAATAAATATTGAGAACTCTTCCCTGTCACATGCTCATGGGGACAACAAAAGCATTCCTTTGTTCTGTTAGAAAACAGGTGGGAAAAGAGTAAAAAGGTGAAGCATTTGAGGTACTCAGGGTGCTTTGTCTCACCTTGTTTGAATTTTGCTTTGAGGAGGATTGAAAGCCGTGCAAGGAGAAAGGAATTGGCCGGGTCAGGGTTCTCTTCAAGATTCCACTACCCTGAGCTCCTTCCTTGAATCTCCCTAATCATGAATTTCTAATGTGAGTGATGGAGAGGAGGAGGGAGGGGAGGGGGCAGCAGGTGCAGGTTCAGGCTGACTTCTCAAGATTTTGTAGTTGCTACAAAGCAACAAGGATGGCCTCCCTCCCTCCCTCGTCCCTTCCTTCCTCAATGTGACCCCACTCTGTTGCCAGGCAGGAGTGAGGGGGACAACCCAGCACCCTCTGGCCTCAGCCCTCCAAGTTGCTGGGACCACAGGCTCAGGCTGTGCATCCGGCCTGCTTCCTCTTTTTCTTATTGATTTGTAGAGCTGTTTGTACGTTCTAGATAGTAATTATTCTGTCACAAGCATGCAAATATCCTTGTAGAATCTATAGCTTGTTTTTTAGTTTGTTTTTTGTTTTTGTTTTTTTGAGACAGAGTCTCATTCTGTCTCCCAGGCTAGAGTGCCATTTCGTCAGCCTAGCTCACAGCAACCTCAAACTTATGGGTTCAAGCAATCCTCCTACCTCCGCCTCCAGGCTACAGGTGCCTGCCATGACTCCCTGTTAATTTTCAGCAAAGACAGGGTTTTGCTTTTACTCAGGCTGGTCTGGAACTCCTGAACTCAAGGTATCCTTCCCCCTTGGCCTCTTGGAGTGGTAGGATTACAGGTGTGAGCCATGGTGCTGGGCCTGTAGTCTGTCTTTCAATGTTTTTCTTATTGATATTTGTCATTTAGTTGTATAATTATTTGTTTCTTTAAAAGTTTAAAATAGGCAAGTAGAGCAGTATGTTGGCTTTTTTTTTTTTTTTTCAAATACTAGGTAAATAGATATTTAACTGGCAAATGAATGTCTCCCTGCTATTAGTTACTTTATTATTTTTTTTTGAGACAGAGTCTCACTATGTTGCCCTCTGTAGAGTGCCGTAGGGTCACCACTCACAGAAACCTCAAGCTCTTGGGCTTAAGCAATTCTCTTGCCTCAGCCAAGTAGCTGGGACCACAGGCACCCGCCACAACACCCGGCTATTTTTTTGTTGTAGTTGTCATTGTTGTTTAGCAGGCCTGGGCTGGGTTCAAACCTGCCAGCCCCAGAGTATGTGGCCGGTGCCTTAACCACAGAGTTACAGGTGCCAAGCTGTGCTGTTACTTATTTTTACCTGTATTTTGTGATATTTCATAAAATAAAGAACAAACACCAAAAAAAGAAAAAAACGTTTTGCTGCTCCTTCCCCTCACCTCAGGCCCCTAAGCAGAGCTATCTATGCCTACCTCCTCTCTCAGCTCTTTAGCCTTTAGTAAAGGCAATTGAACATAGGATAAGAAAACTATCTAAAAATGACTTGGAATTCTGGGGACATTCTTGGCTGGGCTGCCCAATCACAGGAACAGCCCTAGGCTAGATTGTGAAAGAGACTACGTGTGTCTCTGGGCGCCTCCATTCCTGAACCCCCACCCTGTCCTTTCAACATCTCCTTCTCCCCCAGGCACCTGGCAGTCACATTGGATTCCCAAAGTCACCTCCCCCAGCACCAGACACACTTTAAACTCACAAAGAAAGGTAAGAGACCTACTCAAAGTGGGCTCAATTTCCATAAGTATTTGTGGAAAGTCTTTAGGGAGTGGGCAAAGAAAGAGGCAGCAATTGCCAAAATCAGGGGGATGCGGGCTTTCAGGAGCCTTCACAGACCAGCTGGAAGACTTCTCAGGAGGTCGAAGGCTGGAACACGGTCACACCACACAATTCCCTGAGCATAGAAACGCCATCTCGGGCATCGTAGAACCTGCAGTGGCGAGATGGTGCACGGTGCGTGTGTTGGATGAGTTAAATGACTTCTGGTCGGCCTCGCACTGCACTAAGCAGTGTGTGAGACACCGGGAGATGTCAGTGAGGGAAACAGACAATTCCTCTGCTCAGGGAATTGGGAGAGGGGTTGGAGGAAGGTGAGGTTCTGAGGACTATAAATAAAATCAGTTATATTATGTTAATGTTATACAATAAGTACTGTGGAAAAAAAGAAAGCAGGAAAAGGAACCAGAAGTTAAGGGGGAGGGGCAGTGGCGATAGGACCTAGGGAGGTCATGGGCAGCTTCCACCAGAAGGTGAGGGAGCGGAAGAGTGCACACCCTGCCACCGAGGGAAAGGGACCAACATGTGCCTGGACTCCCTGGCCCATCAACACTTCCTGTCATTTCAAGACTGTGCAGTTGTAGGAATACATTATGCTAGTTCTTGCTTCAGTAGTTTGCATATACTGTTCCCTTTGCCTGATATTTATTTCCTGTCTTTTCCACCTGGCTGATTCCTACCTGTCCTTCAAGACCCAGATCGGAGGCCGCCTTCCCTCAGCAGCCTTCCTCCTTGCCCGATGTAATTGTCCCTTCCTTTGTGCTCCCATAATACTTTGTTGACTTCTTACTGGAAGCTTTTAGTGCCTTTCCTGAGGTGTCACATGTGCTTTGCAGAATTCTCATAACAAAGGGTAAGCTATTACTATCATCATCACTCTTAAACATAGGAGAAAACAGGTTGTAACAGGTTTAGTAACTTGTTCCAGGTCATCAGCTAGATTTGGAAGGCTGGACATTGAGGTCAACAACCCATGCTCCAAAAACAGAGCTCTTCCTGTGATTCTAGAAGCCTCACCTTTCAGTGGGTGAATTATATTTATGTCAGAATTTTCTGCTACATCGTGATCAACATGAGGACAGAGGACAGACACCATTCCTATTTGGTTGGGGGAGGGGTTGCCTGAGACATACTGGATAAATATTTGTTCAGTGAATAAAGGGATACATTAGTCACCAACAGTCCAGGCATTCACGTGGAATTTATTTTTGAGCAGTTACCTTCCTGTGCTCCCTAAATCTTGCCTCACAAATGACTACTTACTACACCCGACCTCACTTGAACCAAGTAATGCTGGGGAAGGGAAGGACTCAACTACAACTTGGACATTCCCTTACAAATGCAAACAGTGTAACCTAATTGTATGTATCCTTATATTAATCCAAAAAAAATTTTTTTAAATGCTGAAGACGGGATGATTTGGGCATTTGGCTCCTGTCTTTCCACATGAGGTACTTTGAACAGCTGGGGAGAGCGCAGGGTCAAGAATGGAGCCACAGAGTGGATGGCGACAGGGCCAGAACACCTCTAGGAGGAGCCGAGCCAGGTGCTTAGCTGTTCTCTCCTCTGCATCCACACTGTCTCTGTGGTCCTCTCCCAAGCATGTGGGCAAACTTCAGACACCAGCTCTCCAGGTGGGACAGAAAGAGATTATAGTTTCCCTAGACTTTCCAACAAGGTGGATAGTACAATTTTCCATTGGTTAGTCTCTTCAGTAATAAATGTGAAACTTTGCTCTTCACTTAGGCATAGGAGAAATGGCAGGGAAGACTGTCCCACAGGAACCAAAAAGTAGGGAAGAGGTGGCTTTGAAGAAGGTGGCTTTCTTATGGGGGGCTCATCCCTGCCTGGTAAGCAACCCTGAAATACTTGCCAAGTAACTTAGCTGGATCTATCTGAAGGAAAACTTCTTTGCTTCTGGTGGAGGGAGATGTGGGGTTTTTCTTGCAAAGTGGGATGAGGAAGCATTTACGCTTGTTGACTTTCTAAAGGGCTTTCCACTGGTAACATCCTAAGAGAAAACTCAGGATTGCTAATTGTCACTCTCTCATTCACTAATCCCATGGTGCTGAGTCTCCAGGATGTGCCCGGGTTGTGCAATGAGCCTGGGACCCAGAGAGGCCAGCGGCCTGTCTTCAAAGAGGCTGCTGCAGTCCAGGAGGGGAGATACATAGGTAAGTGTGGGAGCAGGCAGGGGGCCATGATTGCTGTCAGGAAATGGTGGGGGGGCGAATTTGGGGGGGAAGGAGAAAGACTCCAAAGACAAATTACATTTGAACAAAGTCTTTGGAAATTTTAGTTGTTTTTTTTTCTGGGGGCATTTGGGTGAAAGAAGAATTATACCTCTCTTTTAGCTGAATTATCTTATTGTTTAAACTTTAAAGCAATGCTGTATGTTTTAAGGGGGCGAGGGTGGAGGTGGGTAGAAGGACTGAGATAAAAGCCCTGAAGTATTTATTTTATTTCCACAGAGCCTGGGCACTTCTCCTGGGTGGATAAAATCTCCACGTAGGTGGGGAGATGGGGAAGATGTGGCACTGGACCCCACCCACTCTCTCCAGCCTAGAACTCCCAAATCCTAGATTCTACTCACATCAAATTCTTTGATGTCTGTTAAAAATGTAAAACACTGGCAGAAGTAATGGGTGACATCCTGCTGCCTCTTTGTAAAAGAAAGTCACACTCTCTAGTTCTCTCCAAGGTCGACTCTAAGGCTCTCACTTTACAGCTCCTGGCTGTATCAGTCATTTCCATCTCTATGTTATCTTGAGAGTTGAGAGTTTGTGATCAGAGAGCAGGGAATCAGGGTAAGGTGGGGGTGAGTGTGCTACAGGGTGGGGTGGGGAAGGACAAGCAGTTGAGAGGGGAACCCCTCCTCCACCCTTACTTTTCCGGTCCATGGAGGACATTTTCTCTCCTCCTCGGATCTGGTGTTTCTTCAGGGGAAATGATGATCAATAAACAGCATCACTACGGTGTTAGTTTAATGCTTTGACCCCATTTGGAGGCACAGTCTTCATTTATCAAGCTCTCTTCTGGCCCAAGCACCCTGTGCTTTCCCACACACTTGGGGAGAGTTTTGAAGCCAATGTCTCCAAACTGCACCATAGAAGAATTAAGTAGAAAGACAATTAACCTTTGTCTAAAACAGTGGTGATCAACCTGTAGGTCTGCAACCCACAAAACTGTATTGAAGGGCTGCAGCGTTAGGAAGGTTGAGAGCCACTAGTCTAGAACCTTACAATTTACAAAGAGGGGAATTATTTCAGTCAACACAAAGCACAGCTTTTTGAGTTGGGCTGTGTTATTCTCCACATTTTATAAATTAGGAAAGCAAGGCCATATAGAGTTAAAAAAAAAAAAAAATAACTTCCCTAGATTACTTACTCAGTTGTTACTAGACATAAACAGCAGGACACAGGCTTAGTGCCTGTAGCTCAGTGGTTAGGGCACTGGCCACATGCTCCAGGGCTGGTGGGTTTGAACCTGGCCCTGGCCTGCTAAACAACAATGACAACTACAGCCAAAAAATAGTCGGGCTTTGTGGTGGGTGTCTGTAGTCCCAGCTACTTGGGAGGCTGAGGCAAGAGAATCACTTAAGCACAAGAGTTTGAGGTTGCTGTGAGCTGTGATGCCACATCACTCTACCGAGGGTGACATAGTCTCAAAACAAGATAAAAACAAAAAACTTGAGACTTTGAGACTGTCTCAAAAACAAGATAAAAACAAAAAACAGCAGGCCACAAACAGTAAGGAAGATGAAGGGAGAGTAGGAAACCCAGTCCTTTGGGGACAGGCAGGCCAATAAGATAAATGATACCCACTTACTCCAACCTGAAAAATGAGAAATGGCTACCTCAAAGGTAAGTCTCCTACTTTGCAGCCTCCTTTCTTTCAGGATTTCAAAACTAAACGAGGATAATATATTTTCTGATCATGACCCCTTTATTCTGCTTGGAGCCAGTTCTGTAAGAACCAGACCTTCTCTGGCTTTCAGAACTAGCCATTTTTGTTGGTACAGACCACAGTTGCTTTAAAGAGCAGCCTCTCCCCCTCCTGGGAGGGGGGGTGGGGTGGCCAGTGACTCAGCATATACCTGGGGTGAGGACAGCACCACAGCGTGGTGGCCGGGGTGTTTGTCTGAGGTCCTGAGTCCCCTCCACCTCTTGCACTGTGGACCTTCACTTCTCTTCAGCTGTGACCTTGCACTCTAGCTCTGAGGGGGCTTCCACATAGACCTCAGGCTTGGAGAGAAGCCTAACTATAAAAATATAACAAATACAAATAGAAGAACAATTCGGGCACAGTGGCTTATGCCTGTAATCCTAGCCCTCTGGGAGGCTGAGGAGGGAGGATCCTTTGAGCTCAGGAGTTTGAGATCCAGCCTGAGTAACAGCAAGACCTCATCTCTCCTAAAAATGGACAAATTAACCAGGCATTGTGGCAGGTGCCTGTAGTCCCAGCTACGTGGGAGGCTGAGGCAGGAGGATCACTTGGACCCAGGAGTTTGACCCTGCTGTGAGCTAAGCTGATGCCACAGCACTCTAGCCTGGGCAACAGTGAGACTCTGTCTCAAAAAAAAAAAAAAAAGGAAAAAGAAAAACAAATAGAAATATCACTGCTCACTGACTTCTACAAAGACTTCCATAGGGTCTTTATTATAATTTCTTTTTCAAACAATTGTGTTAATAACCTCTCGACTATACATAAGACCAGGTGACTCTCCAGTGCTTAGCACAGGGCATGTTGCTCAGCAGGTATTTACTGCTGGGCTGACCCTCCCCAAAACAACCACACACAGCTAAGGCAGGAAAAAAAAAAAAAAAGTGGCAGGGAAATGAATAAGCCTGTGACTCTGCTGACCAGTGCTTCTCTGGTAGTTGCCAGTGAGGATGTTAGGTTTCTAAAGATTGCCCCAGGACCCTAACCCCTCCTGTGATGTTTCAAGCTTCCCAGACTCAGGGCAGGTCCCTGAGAGCAAGTGTCACCTTGTCATCTAGTTACCTCTTAGCCAATCAAGGACTGTCCTAGATTTGCCATTTCCCTGAAGGAAGTCACTTAGCCCCTCTTCTCTTTAGTTTCTTCATGTGTAGCACATGCAGAACAGTTGCCCATCTCAATGGCTCTTTTTTTTTTTTTTTTGTTTTATTTTTTTGAGATACTATCTCTTTCGTTGCCTGGGTTGAAATGCAGAGGCACAATTATAGTTCCTCACTATAACCTCAAATTCCTGGGCTCAAATGATCCTCCTGCCTCAGCCTCCCAATAAGCTAGGACTGTAGGCATGTGCCACCATGCCCAGCTGGTTTATCTATGTTTTGTAGAGATGGGGTCTTACTATGTTGTTTAGTCTAGTCTCAAACTCAAGGTCTCAAGTAATCCTCCTATCTTGGCCTCCCAAAGTGTTGGGATTACAGGCATGAACCACCACACCCAGCCACAAATGCTGCTTAAAGGCTTGGATCAGAGAATGTGTGTGGAGATCTCTGGTGAACTGGAAGGGGAACAGGGCAGCTTCTCAGGACGTAGATTGCTCTTACTCATCTTTGCCTGCCCAGAATATACCGAAGAACATAATAAGCACCACTGAAAAAATATTTAAAGGATGATGAAGAGCAATTAACAGATTCTGAGTGGGCAGAAAGCTGGGAGAGTATTTCAAGATAAATGGAGTAAGCCAGGCATGGTGGTGTGCACCTGTAGTCCCAGCTACTGAGGAGGCTGAGGTGGAAGGCTCACTCAAGCCCAGGAGCTCTGGGTTGTAACACACCATTCCCAAAGGGTGTTCCACTAAGTTTGGCATCAATATGGTGATCACCAGGAGAGGGAAGACCACCAGATTGCCTAAGGAGGAATGAACCTGCCCAGTTTGGAAACAGGTTGTCAAAACTCCTGTGCTGACCAGTAGTGGGATCTCACCTGTGAATAGCCACTGCAGTCCAGCCTGGGAAACATAGCAAGATCCCAGCTCTTAAAAGTTAAATGAAGTGGACCGGAGGGGTGACTTAAAAGAGTGGATGTAGGGGCATAAGAAGTATTCCAAACAAATGCGGGTCATCTTGGTAGTACTGGAGGCCAGAGAAGAGGGATCATCTGGATGTCTTGAAGAGTCCTATTTGTACCACAAGATCTTCAAGCACAGTCACCAAGCTAAGGGGAATTTCAGTGGAACTTTAGGAAAAAGGAGTGGGTTGGCATAAGCTGGATAGATTACACAGAAGAATCTAAGTTGAGGGGTAAACACATACACAAATATTAAAATGTGGTGTCCTATGCAGCACTTACTGTGACTTGGTGAAAGTCACAGAACCTGAGAATGCTATTTGTGCAGAGACCTTATCATGGCCAGTGCTGTGGGATACCAGACAAGTTCCTGCAATTGTGAATCTCAGCCTAGGACTTGAGAAAACACTTTCCTGAAAGGCTAAGCTGCATCTTGGAATGCACTGGTGAGGCTCTCTCACTGGTGGGAGTGTGTGTGCCATTTCCAGGTGAGAGGGGGAATGAACCCCCTCTCCTGGGGGGTGCTAAGCTCTACTCAGATCCTCTAGGGGTCCTTTTCACCTAATTTCATTCCAGGGAGTGTTTTGCACAGGTGTAAAGGAACTCCCTTTCTCTTTTTGAAATAGGAAAATTTGTTAATTAATTAATTAATTTTTTAGAAACAAATTTGCTTTTTTTTTTTTTTTTTTTTGCAGTTTTTGGCCAGGGCTGGGTTTGAACCCACCAATTCCGGCATATGGGGCTGGTGCTCTACCCCTTTGAGCCACAGGCGCCGCCCTTAATTAGGAAAATTTGAACGCACCTAGAACCTGAAAGGTTCAAAAAGGGAATGATGTTATTTATAATTACAATATTTCATTGAGCCTAATATGCCATCAATTTGAGGATGAATAACTATTTTGTATAGAAAAAGATTTTGCCAAATTATGACATCCCATTGTGATTTCAGAGATGTTAAAATGGGGGGAAATGTGTAATATAAAAAATACTGCCAAGCGGTGCCCACAGCTCAGTGGGTAGGGTGCCGGCCACATACACTGAGGCTGGTGGGTATGAATCCTTCCAGGCGCTAAAACAACAATGGCAACAACAACAACAAAAATAGCCAGGCGTTGAGGCGGGTGCCTATAGTTATAGCTACTTGGGAGGCTGAGGCAGGAGAATCACTTGAGCCCAAGAGTTTGAAGTTGCTGCTGTGACACCATGGTACTCTACCCAGGGCAACAGCTTGAGACTCTGTCTCAAAAAATAATGATAATAATACTGCTATATTCACTTAAAAGTTAGCAAGTCTGCTGGGCATGGTGGCTCATGCCTGTAATCCTAGCAATCTGGGAGGCTGAGGTGGGTGGCTTGCCTAAGCTCAGGAGTTTGAGACAGCCTGTATAAGAGCGAGACTCAGTTTCTGATAAAAAGAGAAAAACTAGCCAGTCACTGTGGTAGGATCCTGTAGTCCCAGCTACTGGGGAGGCTGAGGCAAGAAGATCTCTTGAGCCCAGGAGTTTGAAGTTACTGTGAGCTATGATACCCAAGCATTCTACCCAGAGTTGACAGAGTGAGACTTTGCCTCAAAAAAAAAAAAGTTAGCAAGTCATTGACAAAGTATTAGCAGTATTTATTTAACAAACATTTGATCTTATAGTACTATATAAGTATTAATCCAATTAATGCTTGAAATAATCCTAAGAGATAAGTACTGTTGTTACCCGCATTTTACAGATGAGGAAACCGAGACATAAGAGGGCAAGAAAGTTGCTCAAAGTCAATAAATTGCAGATGCAAACTTCAAGCTCTGGTCCCTATCCCTACCGTCTCACCAAGTCTGTTATTCTCACCACTAAGATAATGTTGGAAGAAAAGGTAAATACGTGATGTGGTGGATATCCCAATTTCCCTGATTTGATTATTTATTTTATTTTATTTTATTTTTTTGAGACAGAGTCTCATATGTCGCCCTCAGTAGAGTACCATGGCGTCACAGCTCACAGCAAACTCAAACTCTTGGGCTTAAGTGATTCTCTTGCCTCAGCTCCCAAGTAGCTGGGACTACAGGCGCCCACTACAAGGCCAGGCTATTTTTTTGTTTGTTTGTTTGTTACAGTTGTCATTGTTTGGCAGGCCTGGGCTGGGTTCAAACCCACCAGCCCCTAGTATGTAGCTGGCACCCTAGTTGCTGAGCTACAGGTGCCGAACCCCTGATTTGATTATTATACATTCTATATGTGTATCAAAATATCACATGTGCCTCCAAAATATGTACGATTATTATGTCCATTTTTTAAAAACCTTAAATAACAACAGCAACAACAAAAGTAAAATTTTGGTAAGTAGTAAATAAATAAGTGAATTAACTGAAAAAAAAATCAAAACTGGACTTCAAGTACAGAAATTAGCACAAATGTCTCTCTTCCCTTCCCTACTCTAAGAAAGACTTTATCTTCCATAAATTTAAGGTAGTCCAACATTGGTTAAATTCTCAGGGAAGTAGGAAAATAAGGGTAGGGAATAGGAACCAGTGTGTGGGAGGGGAAGAAATGTTGCACAATAATCAGCATGGGACTATGTTGTAGTTGTTACCCTGGTATTCACCTAAGTATAGGCTAATGATTCATCAGCAATAACATCTGGGCTGTGAGGAAGGACAGTGCTCTGAGAGAGAGTGCCACCTACTGAATGACCCTCACTACAGAGAATTTCACCTAGGATTTCCAAGATGACACAAGAGAAAGGAGAAATAGCTTCAAAAATCAATCTAGAATGAGAAAGCCAACCTATCAACAAATGACCTTGAACCTAAAGTTGAATTCTTAGCCAGGCCATCCAGATGATAATAGCTCAGAAAGTCTTCTTTGTAACTTGTTGAAGAACTTAGGAAAGCTCCTCTTGGCCTGAGCAAAGAGGACTCTGCTGAATCCCTGGCCTGTGCAGTATGACAATCTAGGTCATTTCCATCCCACTCATTGCCACAATAAACACAAAGGCATACTTAAACCCTTAAAGTGAAAAAAAAAAAAAAAAAAAAAACAGGAATTATTGAGCCTTACTCATGTCATTTGCAAATGCATTCATTTCACCTACATTTATTCAACAAATATTTACTGAGTAGCTGCTGTGCGCAAGCCCTGCCCCATTCAACAGGAAACAACGCTGAACAAAGGTTCCTGCTTTCAGGGAGCTCACGTGGGGAGAGGAGAACTAAGAAACAGAAAATAAACAAGTAGTTAGGTAATTTCAGTAGTGATAAATGCTGTGAAGAAAACCAAACTAGATTTGGGATAAGAGTGGTCATATCATTTAAACCTACCAAGGATCTCAAGAGATCATTCTATTATTCCCATTCTACACTCTGTAAAGTATTTAGCCTGAGATCAGTTCAGAGTGAGTGAAGAATTCATCCAGCAAGGCTTTTATTCTTTGCGTTTCTAAATCCAAAGCTTGTCTCCTATCACTACACAAGGCTGCCCAGGAAGAGTCAAGATGGACACTTACAGGTCTTGTGGGATATCCTGGTCGGCATGCCATGCTAACGATCATCTCTATGTCATTGTGAGAGCTGTTTACAATATCTTAATGCCTCTACTAGGGCATATAGGTAAATAGGTAAGTTTCTATATATATTTATGCAGATTTTCAGAATATCATAGTCTCTGATCTTTAAGACTACCCTTAAAAGAGGGGAAAAACAAGCAAAGACCCTTCCCACCACCATATTTGGCATTCACGCTTCTAATGTTCTTATATGTTCAAGAAAATTGAAAAATTTGATACATGGGCTCGGCGCCTGTGGCTGAAGCAGCTAAGGCGCCAGCCACATACGCCTGAGCTGGCGAGTTCGAATCCAGCCTGGGCCCGCTAAACAACTATGAGGGCTGCAATCAAATAGCCGGGCGTTGTGGCAGGAGCCTGTAGTCCCAGCTACTTGAGAGGCAGAGGCAGGAGAATCGCTTGAGCCCAGGAGTAGGAGGTTGCTGTGAGCTGTGATGCCACAGCACTCTACCCAGGGGGACAGCTTGAGGCTCTGTCTCAAAAAAAAATTAAAAAATTAAAAAAAAATTTTTTTGTTACATGAATCTCATCATGTTAGAGGCTATGTGGTCTTCCTTGTGCTTTCACTGTAAACTGTCATTTCCAGGAAGATGGGAAGAGGAGCTATGGAGAGAGCCATGTGAATTGTTCCTGCCAAGTCATTTTAGCACAGGGAATATTGGATTCCCTCCCTGAAGGGAAAGGCTACCCTTTGTGTTTGAGGTCAAGAGGATGTGGCCATCTCTGAGTGGCCAAGCCAGGGTCTTCACGTTGTCAGATCCCCTTGGACAGCCTGTTGCTTGCTCGGAAGCCGGAAAGGACATGTGTTTCCTCGCCTCCTACCGCTTTCCTCCTCCAAGGGCAGGCACAGGTTCTGAGGCTGCTAGTGAGCAGAGTGGCTGGAACCGCTTCAATTCCAATTAAGTCTTGAAGAATTTACAGTAGTTCCCAACTACCAAAGATGACTACGCATCTACAATTGGGTTTAAATCAGAAAAGAATTGCTCAATTTGATAAGCCCAGCTGCCAGCTGACTTAAATAGCTGGCTCTTCTCAAGAATGAGAGATAATAAGAAGGAAATGGATTGGTAACAAGCATTCTTGCTTTATGAACAGCCAAGTGACCAGCATGGACCTGACCAATGCCTCCATCCTCTCAGCCTTCCATTTGTTACCCCTACATGCTGCTGTCCGTCCAGAAAGCAAGACACTGTTTATTAAATTTGAAAATGGCTGCAAGCATTTTGAAGAATTAACCTATCAGAAAACATTAAATGGCCAGAACAGACTCTAAAATGCTTTTTAAAAAGTATGAAATGGACTGATAACACCAACACTTCACTATGTTGGATGGATTTGCCTGGATGGTGCAGGGTTGTCTGCGTCATGCTGTTTTCCTTGAGAAAACAAATCCATAAAATGCTACTAAGGTGAAGCTGAATTACACGGGAGTCCCTTGATAAGATGTTTCCTATGCAAAGCTTGGTGGATTGTGCTTTTGCAAAATTTCCCCTCAGCCAGGCATGGTGTCTCATATTTGTAATACTAGCACTCTCAGAGGCCGAGGAGGGAGGATTGCTTGAGCTCAGGCGTTTGAGACCAGCTCAAGCAAGAGTGAAACCCCATCTCTACCAAAAAATAGAAAAACTGAGGCAAGAGGATCACCTGAGCCCAAGAGTTTGAGGTTGCTGTGAGCTATGATGGCACTCTACCCACGGCGACAGAGGGAGACTCTGTCTCAAAAAAAGAAAGAAAAATTTCCTCTTCTCTGACTATATAAAGCTCCAGAATTGAGAGTTCCCTTCTATTTTTATATAATTTCCTTAATTTTTCTATCACTGCAGGTGCATGACATACAGTAAACTGTCTTATAATATCTATACATGCTTTCTTATAAGGTTCTCCAACTGTCCCAGCACTCAGAATGTTTCCAAGTCACTATAGCTTTTATATTTCCTACATTTTATTTTATTATTATTATTTTTTTTCTGAGACAGGCTTTCATTCTGTCATTCAGGTGAATGCAGTGGTGTCCTTATAGCTCCCTGCCACCTCAGACTTCTGTGTCAACGGATCCTTCTGCCTCAGCCTCTTGAGTAGTTGGGACTACAGGCACAGGCCACATGCCCAGCTGATTTGTCCTGCTTTTTCAGGCTGGTCTACAACTCCTAGCCTCAAGCAAGCCTTCTGCCTCTCAGGAGCCACATGGCTAATTTTGAACAGAGGGAAACATTCTAGGAAGGTCTTGAAATTATATCAAGTTTGGAGAAATGTAAGCAGTGTAATTGGGTGAGGCAGGAGTGAAAGATATACCTGCAAGATGATAGGAAGTGAGCTAGGGGGCCCCAAGGCATAAATTAACTTGCTTTAGTATCCCAATAAGACAACAGAAAGTCATTGTCCTTTTTATTACTAACAAGAAGTCCTGTTAGGTTGCTCACTTACCTTGGAGTTTTAGACCACATACATACACACCCCTCTTTACTTTTATTTTATTTTATGTATTTATTTGTTTTGTAAAGACAGAGTCTCACTTTATCGCCCTTGGTACAGTGCTGTGACATCACACAGCTCACAGCAACTTCCAACTCCTGGGCTTAGGTGATTCTCTTGCCTCAGCCTCCAGAGTAGCTGGGACTACAGGCACCCACCACAATGCTGGGGTCAGATTTGAACCCGCCACCATCGGTATATGGGGCCAGCACCCTACTCACTGAGCCACAGGCGCCGCCACCCCTCTTTACTTTTGACTAAGAAAATAATATGCTCTGTTATCACTAGAAATGGGATAATGGCTCATGGAAAGATTGATTTATATCTGGTGCTTCTTCTGCAACCTCCAAATATTTGTAAATTATGTGTATTTTCACTATGTACTTTGGTTTACAAGATTTTTTTTTTTCTATTTCTAGGGTTTAAATTAGAAAAGATCCTTTTTTTTTTTTTTTTTTTTTTTGCAGTTTTTGCAGTTTTTAGCTGGGGCTGGGTTTGAACCCTCCACCTCCGGCATATGGGACCCGCAACCTACTCCTTTGAGCTGCAGGCACCACCCAAAAAGATCCTTTAATCCTAGAACTCTAGGAGGCTGAGGCAAGTGGATTGCTTGAGCCCACCAGTCCAAGACCAGCCTGAGCAAGAGCAAGAGCAAGACCTGTCTCTACTAAACAGAAAAATTAGCCAGGCCTTGTGGCAGGCACCTGCAGTCCCAGCTAGTTGGGAGGCTGAGGCAGGAGGATCACTTGAACCTAGGAATTAGAAGTTGCTGTGAAGTAGGGTGACACCATGGCCTCTAGCCTGGATGACAGAGTAAGACTGTCTCAAAAAAAAAAAAAAAAAAAAGCAATAATATAATTTAATTAAAAACATATGTAATATTAAGAAAATTATCTTTGTCCCCTAAGTTGTAGAATATATAAAGCATAGGAATATATATGTATATTTCTGAGTTGACATTTGAAATTTGGGAAATTCTGATAAATTTGAAAAATTAGATGTGCAATGACAGTCATTTAATTAGCTATTAGAGACACTGAAGTATAATAGTCTGCAAAAATTTTTCATTGTCCAAAATCTCCCATGTGAAAAGCTGCAGTTTATGTGCCAGCCCCTTGCACAGCGGTGGTTTTGAATAATTCTCCTCTAACTAATGCCCTTGGCTCTCCATCTGTCGGCACGTTACCATCTGAATTTCTATAGGGAAGGCATGTTTTTTAAATCTTGTCTTCTCTTTTGCATTTCATTATGGTTTTAAAAAATGTATTTTTACTAAATTGATACGAGATTTCAGCTCAGGAAAATAGTTGTCCCCAACCTTTAAGGATGAGGACACTTCTGCCAATTTTTTTTTATTATCGTAAATTACGAGGTGATACAGACAAGGGTGAAATCAAATCAGTATGACCCAAGAAAGAAGAAGAGTCAAATGGTATTTATTTCTTTATTTATTTTTTGAGACAGAGCCTCAAGCTCTCCCCCTGGGTAGAGTGCCATGGCGTCACAGCTCACAGCAACCTCCAACTCCTGGGCTCAAGCAATTCTGTTGCCTCTGCCTCCCAAGTAGCTGGGACTACAGGCACCTGCCACAAAGCCTGGCTATTTTTTGGTTGCAGCCGCCATTGTTGTTTGGTAGGCCCAGGCTGCATTCGAACCTGCCAGCTCAAATGTATGTGACTTACGCCTTAGCCGCCTGAGCCATAGGCACCAAGCCGTCAAATGGTTTTTAAATGGAATAAAAAGTAAACTGGGTATCTTGATTTTGAGGCTGTTAAGAGTAAGGAATGCAGGAAAATACTTTAGTTCCTGAACTTTTGGTGGGAATTGTGCATAAAATTAGACACAAGTGAACTATTCTCATAGATACTGCTAAAGGTTACAATGTTGTTTTTTTTCTTTTGTCTTTGTTTTGTTTTTTGTTTTGAGACAGAGCCTAGCTCTATTGCCTTGGCTAGAGTGCAGTGACATCATCACAACTTACTACAACCTCCAACTCCTGGACCCAAGTGATTCTCCTACCTCAGCCTCCCAAGTAGGTGAGACTACAGGTCCCCACCACCATGCCCAGCTAATTTTTTCTATTTTTAATAAAGATGGGGTCTTGCTCTTGCTCCTGAGCTCAACTGATTTACCTGCCTTGGCCTCTAAGAGTACTAGGATTACAGGTGTGAGCCACTGCACCCAGCTTACAATATTTTATAGTAGAGGAAAAAAAAGGTAGACAGAGAATTAAAAGAGGATGCTTCCTATGCCGATTTGGATAGAGAACACATTACTTTCTCATCAGTCATGGTATTTCAGTCTCATAATGATCAATATTTTGGTAGAAATGCAGAGATGAGCAAAGTTGACAAAGAGTTTGGGATATTGAATTATAAATAAATATAATACACGTCAAATCCAAACATCACTACCTAGCACAACTAAATGAAGGAGGAACTGAAAGAAATCAAATATCATTTGAAGAATTCAAGGTTCCAAAAGAAAGGAACATATACGTGTGTGTGTGTGTGTGTTTATACATATATAGAGAGAGAGGAACAGAGAGAGAGGAGACAGATAGGGGTGTCTACATATATAGAGAGAGAGAAAGAGAGAAAGAGGAGACAGATAGGGTCGTTGTCTTTTTTTTTTTTTGACAATCTCACTCTGTTTCCCTGAGTAGTCTGGTGGTGTCATCATAGCTCACAACAACCTAAAACTCTTAGGCTCAAGTGATCCTCTTACCTTAGCCTCCCTAGTAGCCTGGGACTACAGGGCACACCACCACACCTACCCAGAACAAGATTTTTTAAGAATATAGAAAATTTCAGTAAGCACCGGAAAATAGCAAATGAAAAAAATTTTGTAATTTAAAAAGTGGAGAAATTGTGGGGAAAGATAACCATTAAAGTAAGAATAATAATTTTTGCACATGCGTATTCACACAAAGAACAATTTCCAGAAATCAGATCTAAGCCTGTAAAGTATTTTAGGGTCTATTGGAAAGGATGTATAGGCACAAAACAATGTAACAGAAGGGTTTCAGAATGGGTTACATTTTCATCCTTTCTAGCCAACTCCCTACACCAACTATTCTCCCTAACAAGTGTGATCCTTGGAAGAAATCCTGTAATCCTGCAGAGATTTGTTGTTCAATGTTGACTCCCTCTCATCTTGAAACTGATGAAGGAAAAAAACCGAAAAGAACCAGAATGCAACTGAGGCAACTCTTTGCAGGTCTCTCCAAAGAACGGTGGCTGGAGACCCTCCAAGTTCCCCAGATTCTCAATTCTGGCCTGTAGATAGAACCCAAAACGTAGGCCTGCTAAGCACAAGACCGGCCAAAGGGAAAGACGAATGCAGGGCAGGAGCGGTGGGAGGCGAGAGCAGAAACCGCTGGGCGACTTCTGGGAGCTGGGCAGTGGCGCAGGGCCTTCCGTGGAGTGCCAGAGAGGGGCGCCTCAGAGTCCATCGCATCTTCGGGAGAATCTGGAAGGCCCACTTCCGTGGATGGAACCAAAAAAAAAAAAAGCAGATGGCATTAAACCTTGGCAGGACAGTAAGCCTGATGCTAAGAAAACAATAACCCTGGCATAGGACCCCATTAGGCTGCAGGGAGACCTGGACACAGTTGGTAATCAGGTCAGGTTAATAATCAGCCATCCTGATAGATTTCATGCTGAATGTTGAGGAAAGACAGCAAGGAGCCTCCCTGGGGGTAGTGACAAGACTCTCCTTTGAGGGCAAACTTCCAGCTTGGTGATCATCTGCTGTTACAGATTAAGCTTTCCTCACAAAGGTGTCACCCCCACCTCCACCATACCCCAAAGACACTTTCATCCAACATTTCCCGTACTCTCTCTAAAAGCAGTGCTGAGGCTTGACTGATGTGGAGGCTCAGGTCTAAAATCACAGCACCTTGGTGGGGGTAGAAGTAGGAGGTTTGCTTGAGACCAGGAGTTTAAGACCAGCCTGGGCAATATAGCAAGATCCTGTCTCTAACAAACAAATTAAAAAAAAAAAAAAAAAAAAGCAGTTCTGTTAAATACAGTTTTCACTTTCTCATTATGTTCACAGTGATATTTTAGTGTCCCATCCACTAACCCAGCTCTGATGAAGAAGAATGAGATGGTGTGAACTCAGGGCTGCCTGTTGGGATCAGTTGGCCTGTGCACCAGCACAGTATACCCAGCCCTCATGGGCTCCCAGACACACGGAAACACACTGCTGAGGCTGTGGGCATCTAGGCTCCAGGTAGAGCTCACTGGTCACAGAGGTCAAAAGCTTGGAGCTCTTTCCAGAGCTTGGATAACCTGCATTTACAGATTAAAGATCTGAAAACTTGAAAATATAAAATAGTGACCCATATTCTCACGTACCTGAGACCTCCCAGTCCCCAGTGGAAATCTAGGGGAAGAAGAGCTAAGGAGGAGGAAAACCCCTTCTTACTCAAGTAGATAAGTATGGTTTATCACTGTGTGTTATCGGTAAATCCGATTACATTTTCCTCAAACAGCTTCCAGATTGTCTCTGGAAGCTGTCAGGAATTGTTTCCTTAGAAGACAATCTGCTGGGGAATTGAGAATCAGAAAATTCAGGTTCTAATTTTACTTTCATCTTTGGTTTACGTGCAGTCAAATCATCTTCTTTTCTGGCCCGTTTCCTCATACTTAAACGCATTTGCTGACATGCTTGATCATTTACCACCCTCTGTTATCATATTCAGACAAGACCTTGATAGAGATTAGATTCCTATTTTACCAAAAATAAACTATAATTTTCCTAAGATCACCTAACAAACACATGTCCAAGCCAGTATTCAAGGCAAAGATTTGTTGCTTCTTTTTATTTCATTTTATTTTTTTGAGACAGAGTCTCACTCCCAACTGTGGCATCACAGTTCACAGCAACTTCAAACTCTTGGGCTCAAGCAATCCTCTTGCCTCTGCCTCTCTAGTAGCTGGGACTACAGACTCCACCACAACGCCTGGCTAGTTTTTCTATTTTTAGTAGAGACGGTGTCTCGCTCTTTCTCAGGCTGGTTTTGAACTGCTCAGGCAATCCACCTGTAGGTCTCCTAGACTGCTAGGATTACAGGTGCTAGCCACTGGGTGCAGCCCTGCTCTTTTAAAAAATATGAATTATGTTCACTACAATATGGCACCGCCTCCTCACATGGGACTAATAACATACACCTTGTTAGGTACAGCACCACCTTATATGCTGCACAGTTCTGAGGCACCAGTCATACTGTAGTCCTTCCAAATGCCCCAGCCTGAGTTGTACACAGGGCCACCCCAGTGTCCCATACAGTACATATGTATTATTGTGCTTATTATAATATATGTTTTCATTAGATATGTGACCTCCACACATCCTGCTTCACCTGCTTGGGGTACAAATGATGCCCTTCCATATGGTGTCCCATCTCACCTTCTGAACTCTGACTTTTTCCAGAGGCCTCTTCCCTGCTATGAATGTGTGTCCAAAGGGTGGCCCTGTACACTGTTACGTCACAGTGAACCTGGAACTGAGGTTGGAAGAGTCTGCCTCTCTCGTGCTGAAGGCAGATGGCTCCACAGGACGGCTCTACAACCAGAGGTCTGCTGTGGCTGCTGAAATCTGGCAAGACAGGCTGATGCTCAGGCTAAGCTTCCTGCTCCGGTGACGCCACCACCACTAGTACACAGCAAAGCAACATTTCCTTGAGCTGGGAGGGTGAGATGCTGCTTCCCTCGGTGCCTCTCTCAGCCCCATTGGCCAGGGATCCAACGTGGTGGCATTTTCAGTGCACACAGCTGGAAGTGGGGGCAGGCATATGTCCCATCGACTGATGTGGATCCAGAACTCTTGTCTTTCTTTTAACTACAAACCTTCAGTGCAGAAGCTACTGTGCTAATCTCATCTCCAACCTCTGGCAGGTCCATTTCCCCATTCAACAAACTTAATACATTTTAAGTATAAGAGCAAGGGGTCAAGCTCTTGGTACCATTCTTTCCCAGCCCATATGTCTTCTTGTAATTCTCCCCAGAGCTGTGAGCTTGAGGAGGGTTCCTCAGCACATTGGCAGCCAGTCCTTCCACCATGTGTGGCCTGCAGGAAGTCCAGGTGCATTTACCAAACAAGTGTCATTTCCCTCCTTGATTCTCTCTGCTCCTTTTATCTTTTTTTCTTGCCTCAGCCTTCCCAAGTAGCTGGGACTACAGGCGCCCGCCACAATACCCTGTCTATTTTTTTGTTGCAACTGTCATTGTTTAGCAGACCTGGGCTGGTTTCGAACCCGCTTGCCTCAGTATATGTGGCCAGCACAATAACCACTGAGCACAGGCGCCGAGCCCCTTTTCTCATTTTTAAAACTTTATACTTTCCTTTTTGACCTAACATTTTTGAGCTGTATTTGTAGAAGAGAAAAACTATGGACACAGGTGATGTTAGGACTGGGGTGGCCAGCTATGGTCTTAGGTGTCTGGAATAGCGAGAGCATTCTGGGCAGGCTTTGTAATTAGTAATTAGAAAACGAATCTCAGCCAGGCACGGTGGCTCATGCCTATAATCCCAGCACTGTGGGAGGCCAAGGAGGGTGGATTGCCTGAGCTCACAGGTTGGAGACCAGCTTGAGCCAGAGCGAGACCTCGTCTCTAAAAATAACTGAGCATTGGGTGGTGCCTGTGGCTCAAGGAGTAGGGTGCCGGCCCCGTATACCAGAGGTGGCAGGTTCACACCTGGCCCCGGCCAAAAAAAAAAAAATGCAAAAAAAGAAAAATAACTGAGCATTGAGGCTGTCGCCTGGAGTCCCGGCTACTTGGGAGGCTGACACAAGAGAATCACTTGAGCCCAAGTTTTTGAGGTTGCTGTAAGCTATGATGCTACAGCACTCTACTGAGGGTGATGAAGTAAGACTCTGTCTCAAAAAAGAAAAAAGAAAACAAATCTCTGTTAGAAATTGCACTGGAGCTGAAATGAAATGCATTGTTGTTTGTTCTTTAAATGGCCTAAAATGGACATTAAAATGATGAATCATATAACGATGCAAATCTACCAGTAACAGAAATGTGGTTTATGATGCTCCTGTAAAATGTGGGCGAGCACTGCTGTCAGCCCGTGCTTGATGACTCCTTTGACTTCTAGCTCCCCCCACCCCTTTTCCTTCCCCTGCTCTTTGTTTCCCACTGCTGCAGAGCAGGCAGAAGGGTCTGTTAGTGTGTGGTCCTTTATGCTCTGGCTCAGTTCAGAAGAGTTTCGGTTTATGCTACCCTATCAAGATGGTGTTTCATTATTGTTAAAAGACTGTGAGAAAGCACACAAACACTAAGTCCTAAGTAATAAGTTTTAGATGTAAAGCAGATTGTATGACAATGTGGCAGCCTTGCACTAAAGACCCTCCTGGCCAGCTTCATTTCCTGGTAAATTTACCCAGGGTTCAGTTCCTGAGGGTGCTGTGGACACCCTGCTGGCAGCACCACTGAAGGAGCTAGTCTAGGCTCTAGCTGAACAGGCCACAGTTATACCCCTGGAAGTTTAATATATAACTATGAGGCTATATATATTGTCACCAGTCCAATTTGTAGATTCAATACTAAGAGAAATGAGCATGCCGAGAAAGAAACAACCTTGTAAACAAAAGGGGTCAGAGAAGTCTTCTCAAAGACAGGAGACTTGAGGGCTTGCTGGGATTTGAGTAGTTGACGTGAGTCATGTGAACAAAAGTGTAGGGATGAGAATCAAACAACTAGTCAATAAATATTTACTGAGGGATCATTTTGGGGAAGGTACACATTGAAAGGAGTGAGCCCAGAATGTTCTGAATACAATGAACTAACAGGTTGTTAGGTATTGAGGGCTCATGGGAGAAAGGGTTGAAAACGTAGATTAAGGCCAGTTTACTGGGGGCCTTGAATGTCATGCAAAAAGTTTGGAATCCCCTGGCTCACTGGCTCACGCCTGTAATCCCAGCACTTTGGGAGGCTGAGGCAGGAGGATCACTTGGGGCCAGGAGTTCAAGGCTGCAGAGAGTTGATTATGCTACTGCACTTTAGCTCGGGTGACTATAAAACAACCCCCAAACCCCTCTTGATTATAATACTAATACTATAATATATAATTAAATATACTAATATATTTAATTATATTAGTATAATTAAATAATTATATAATATATAAAATTATATATTAGTATAAATATATACTATAAATAAAGTCACGACAATATTCCTCCCTCATCAATCTTTCTTTATTCCTAGGTAGGGGTGAGGTATGGATTTTTCTTACCACATGACACAGTAATTCTGTTCCTAGGTATCTATCCAAGAGAAATGAAAACATACATCCACATAAAAACGTGTATATGAACATTTACAGCAGCATTACTTAACAATAACCCTAAAGTGGAAACTACCCAAATGTTCACCAACTGGAAATGGTAAGTAAAATATGGTATATCCATAGAATGAAATATGGTTCATCAATAAAAAGGAATGAAGTACTGGCTCAGTGCCCATGGCACAATGGTACTGCACCAGCCACATACACGGAAGCTGGCAGGTTTGAACCCAGCCCAGGCCAGCTAATCAACAATGACAACTGCAATAAAAAACAGCCGAGCGTGGGTGCCTTTAGTCCCAGCTACTTGGGAGGCTGAGGCAAGAGAATTGCTTGAGCCCAAGAGTTTGAGGTTGCTGTGAACTGTGATACTACATCACTCTACAGAGGGTGACATAGTAAGACTCTATCTTTAAAAAAAAAAAAAAAAGGAATGAAGTACTGATATATGCTACAATTTGAAGTCACTGTTAGTTAAAAAGGCCATTCACCAAAGGCCATATATTGTATGATTCCATTCATATGAAATGTCTAGAATAGTCAAATTTACAAACAGCAAGTAGATTAATGATTGCCTAGACCTGGGGTTGGAGAAATGGGAAATGAATACTATTGGGTACAGAACTTCTTTTGAGATTATGAAAATGTTCTAAAATTAGATTATGTAATAGTGGAATGACTCTGTGAATACACTAAAAAGCATTGAAAATGACAGTTAAGGGAAAGCTACATCTTATTTAAGAGGATGTAATCACAGCCAAAGAAGAGCTGCTTGGCTTAGCAGCAAGAGGCTTCAAACTGAGGACTTTGTTTTTCCAGAAATCTCCAAAGGAGAATTATGGTATGGCAGGTGGAATTAGGGGCAGGTAGAAAGGCCTAAGGATGCAACCAACCTTGAGGAGGAAGAGGGTGAAGGGTGCAGATCATGTTGTCATGCAGAAAAGGAGGTTGTGGGGTAAGTTAGTGGTTCAGAGGGAAGGAAGGGGTCTCAACACCAGCCAGCTTTTCTCTCCTCTCTGGGGATCCTGGTCAGCTTCATGTGGGAGCTGTTCAGCTATTTACTGACCTAGAGATCCATCCCTCCCAGCTTGGGCAGATGCTCTAAGCCACTGGCTTTGCTTTAAAAAAAAATTTTTTTTTAATTATTAAATCATAGCTGTGTACATTAATGCAATCATGGGGCACTATACACTGGTTTTATATACCATTTGACATATTTTCATCACGCTGGTTAACATAGCCTTCCTGGCAGTTACTATGTTGAGACATTTACTTTCTACATTTACTAAGTTTCACATTTATCCTTGTAAGGTGCACCATAGGTGTAATCCCACCAATCACCCTCTCTTCGCCCATCCTCCCCCCTCCCTCTTCTCCCTCTCCCCCTTCCCCATATTCTTAGGTTAGAACTGGGTTATAGCTGAAAGCTATAAATTAGTTTCATATTAGAGCTGAGTACATTGGATACTTTTTCTTCCATTCTTGAGATACTTTACTAAGAAGAATATGTTCCAGCTCCATCCATGTGAATAAGAGTTGTTATTGTAGATTAGTAAAGTGATTTAGCTCTGCATTCAGTCAACCTAAGACAGGGACCAAACCATTGATGTTTGTATCCCCATGACGGGTAAGACTGAAACTGCAAGAGCAGGCAACCTAAGACAGGGGCTATGTTTTTCCCCCATACAAAAAACAAGAGGGAATTGTTGGGCCCTGCCATGTGCCTGAGGCCTAGTGCATCTTCCCGAGCCTGACTAGAAGCAGGTCCATCGAGCTACTTCCGCATAGCAACGACTCAGCAAGGCCCGGCCTGAAACTGCCTCTACCTAGATACAGCCAATGTGGTACCATGCCACTGGCCCGACTCTGTCACGCACCTCTTCCCCTGCCTTCTTTTCCCGCCCCTTCTCCACAATAAAATAAATAAATAAATAAATAAATAAATAAAAATTAAAAAAAAAAAAAAAAGATTTCTTGCATCTTAATGATCATTATGTGGATGTTACAATAAAGATTTAGGGGGAGTATACATGAGGGTTATAATTATTTTAATTACATTAGTGGATATTAAATGCATAAACAGATCTCTTAAATTACCAGTGACTTCAGGCGTCACAATTTACTTTTTCCCCAAAGTCACAATCAATGGTATTTATTTTCTATTTTTTATTTTAAAAGATAAGTGCATACTTTGAAATTATGTTATTCAGGTATATGTTGAGTACAGATATCCAAGTCATATAACTAATTTGCTAATTGGTAATATGACTGTAGCAAAACATATAACACATCACCCATACTCATGTATTTTCCTATAATAACTACATTCCTCCAAAAGCTAAAGGTATGAAATGACATGAAAAAAATTTTTAAAAGGGAAAAATAATGCTTCTGCCTTCCTACAATACACTTGTGTCTTCTAATAGTCATTAATCCATGCTATTTTGATACATTTTTTATACACTGCAGCCACTAATTCATTCATACATTCTCCATTTATATAATTCAGCATGTCTATTACTTCTTAGAATTCAAAATTTTTTACGTTTCTTTTGAATTAATATTTTATGATCAATAAACTACACATTTTATATGTTTTATAACTTTTGACAGATTCATTTACATTTTCATATAAAAAATGCAAACTTTTGTCATTTTATAGAAAATTACCATAAATATGGAAACATCCTTTATGCCTCATAAAAGATGGCTCCAACTCCTAGAGGCAGCCACAAGTCTAATATTTTTCCTACCAAAAATAATTTTCCTATTAATTACTGTTGCTCAGTACTATTCCATTATGTGAATACACCATATTTTACTTATCTATTTTTCTAATGATTGATACTTGGATGTTTTCTGAGTTTGCTCTCAGATGAAAGAGTTTTGTGAACATCAATATGGTAGTCTTTTTGAATATGCTTTTATGTATTTGGGGTAAATTCTTAAGGAGAGTTACTTCTGGGTACTTAGATAGATAGATGTTTAACTATGTAAGATGATACCAGACCAGATAATTTAAAAAAGTGGTCGCATTATATTGATTTTGATTACATAGGAAGGATTCTTTTTCCAACCATCTTTCAAGTACATTTAAATTACTAAAAAGCAAAATGGAGTAATGGTAATGCTAGTCAATCCAAATTCACAACTATTTTCTTGAGAAATATTTGTGTCCTTAATCAATTCTATTTTCTTTATGTAGTGATTTTGCTTGTACAGTTTTTGAAATTCTATCAATGTCTTTAATTATCAGCTCTCAACTTTGTCTCTGCTAATCTCTGGCCTTACTTGTAAAATTTAAATGTAGCTCTATAGAAGAGTTTTTCCCCTATTAAGAGACTGAAATTAATGAAAAGAAAAGTGGAAAAGAGACAATCAAAATATTCAGGATTCTTCAACTTACCAAAGATTTCATGATTCAAAAATTTCCACATGCAATTCAACAACATTTTTGCCAAGTTGTTGAAGTCTACAATTGGTAGTAAAATTGTAATAAATATTTATGTTACTGTAAATATTCAGTGGTCAAAGTAGTAAAATTTTAAAATTGATAGACAAAACAGTGGAAAGGACTAAATACATAAAAGTGTTTAACTTGTGATAAATATGACATCTTAGATATCCAGAACAAAGATGAACTTTTCTAGAAAGAGTCCTGGGGAGATTGGTTATTCACGTTTATTAAAAGATACAACAATATCCAGGTTGGCACTGTGGCTAATGCCTGTATTTGTAGCTCTCTGCGAACCTGAGCTGGGTGGATTACTTGAGCTCAGGAGTTGGAGAACTGTCTCAGTGAGAGTGAGACCCTGCCTCTAATAAAAATAGAAAAAGTAGCCAGGCATAGATAGTGGCTCAAATCTGTAGTCTCAGCTACTTGGGCAGCTGAGATAAGAGGATTGCTTGAGCGAAGATTTTGAGATTGCTTGAGCTATGATGATGCCACTGCACTGTATCCAGTGTGACAAAGTGAGACTCGATATTAAAAAAAAAAAAAAAAGAAGATCTACTTTTCACAACAGGCCTAAAAGTAAACTCATATAGGACCAAATAAATAAAAAAATAAATATTAATACAAATACTGAAAATAATAGATAAAATAGAAGAAAAAGAAATTGTTAGAACTAGTAAGCACATTCAAAATTGGTTTTGGATACAAAATCAACATAAAAATTCATACAATTCCCATATGCTAAACAGTGAACTCTGGAAAAGAACTTAAGAAAACAATGTAATTTAAAATAACATCAAATGAATAAAATTCGTAGAGATAAACTAGGTACTGAAAATTATTAAACATAGATGACAGAAATTTTAGGAAGACAACAGTGTTAAAGTGTATAATGTATCCTTGATGACAAGATGTAAATATGCATTGGTTAATTATGAGGTTCAATTGCTGTATAAATGTTTTTTATGGTCATCTCCAGAAGATGTTTTTGATTATTGAATTTATATGAGCCTTAATACACATCTCTAAGAATGTTCATTAGGCCATCAGGATCCCAACGCTGCCTTGCTCAATATTTAACATTAATACTATGTTTACAAAATTTGAGTTAGAATATCAAAAATATTGGAAGGCAAATTTTGGTCACAACATTTTTGACAGCTTGAAATAATAAGCCATTAATAAATAACTATATATATATATGTATATATATATATATATATATATATATATATATATTTTTTTTTTTTTTTTAAGCAGGAACTCAACTTTATTGCATCAAGCAGCCGCTTATATAGAGCATGGGGAAGGGGCGGGGAAAGAAGGCGGGGGATGAGGTGCGTGACAGGGTTGGGCCAATGGCATGGTACCTCATTGGGCTGTATCTAGGTAGAGGCAGTTTCAGGCCGGGCCTTGCTGAGTCGTTGCTATGCGGAAGTAGCTCGATGGATCTACTTCTAGTCAGGCTCCGGAAGTTGCACTAGGCCTCAGGCACATGGCAGGGCCCAACAATTCCCT
>CAUYPK010010618.1:0-15041 GCA_963574355.1 Loris lydekkerianus
TTGCCAACCAGTTTACCCAGCACCATTTGTTAAATAGGGAATCTTTTCCCCACTGAATGTTTTTAATTGGCTTGTCAAAGATCAAATAACGGTAAGTAGCTGGATCCATCTCTTGGTTCTCTATTCTGTTCCAGACTTCTACTTCTCTGCTTTTGTGCCAGTACCATGCTGTTTTGATCACTATTGATTTATAGTACAGTCTCAGGTCTGGTAGCGTGATTCCTCCAATGCTAGGTTTTCTAACCTCCTTTTTCTCCCCCAAACGTTAGCAAGGTAACAATAATTAAACTCAGGGTTGAGAAACGCTCTAAAATTTTTGCATTAGAACCAGCTACAACTAGGTGAAGTCTTAGAGAAACCCAGAATGACTTTGAACCCTTCCATTTACGCCAATAGACTGGAAAAAATCAAATAGCCGGGGTCATTCCTTGCCTTTCTTCATTTTCAAGAGACTGAACTGTTGCAAGGGTTTAGGGCCATTCTTGCCTTGGGGAGTTGCCCTGGGCTTCCCTTTATTTTGCTCTTTGTTTGGAGCTGACTTCTAGTTAACATGGTTCAGCTTTTTTTTTTTTTTTTTGGCCAGAGCTGGGGTTTAACCCGCCACCTCCAGCATATGGGGCCGGTGCCCTACTCCTTTGAGCCACAGGTGCCTCCCATGGTTCAGCTTTTTTCCCCAAATATACGGAGAGCCAATTGAATTTAATTTTGCAAGGAAGGGCATTAAAAACGACCTTTAACACACCTACAACATCCGAAGCACACTTACAAACTCTGAAAAATACCAGAATGAGCCATACAAATTTAACTGGTATAAAAAGTAAACCTTTTAGAACATTCGAAGAAAGCATGTAAACCACAAAGAGAGAGAGAGAGAGACACACACAGGGGTCTGTAGAGATAAGTAGGAAAAATTTGGGACCATGGAAAAGAAGTGCCCTGGGGTCAGAATCATTGTGGGGTGGGGGTGAACTTCTGGGTGCTACGTCTTTGCTCGGCTCTCGATCAGAGAAAAGGAGTGAATACAGAACAGTTTCAAAAGCCTTCTAATGTTCCCTTCAGCTCCTTTTTGGAGCCAAGGGGAATTAGAGAATTCATTCCCCAACAGCCTCTTGCCTGTGACCTGGAGGTCAGCAGCTGCACTATGAGCTTTTAGGGCAGCGGTTCTCAACCTGTGGGTCGCGACCCACAGGAACTATATTAAAGGGCTGTGGCATTAGGAAGGTTGAGAACCACTGTTTAGGGGCAAATGGGCATCCAAATTATTAGTCTCCATTATCAGGATTATGGAGAAAAACAGGATAGAGGGAAGTGATCCCATTGCTTACCACAGATCTTCAATCCCGGACAACGCCCCCAAGTATAATATTGGAATTTCACTCTTCAGTGGGTCCTTGATCTCGGGGATTCAAAGAATGAACCCACAGACCACAGATCAGTGGCAAAACGGGATTTTTATTAGAATGTAGAAAGAAATACAGAAGAGAAGTAAAAAGGCACCAGAGCTTCTGGCAGGGGAAAAGAGCTAGCTAACTGGGGAGTCTCTACCTGGGCTCTTTATCTAGGGGTATTAGGTCTTGAGAATTACATTTTGCCAGGACTTGGCAAATAGAAACACATTTTCAACATTAGTAAGTGTTATTGGCAAAGGAATGAATGCAGTCCCTCCAGCTCAGGGCAAAGGTCAAGGGGTTCCCTTCATGAACTTGCCCAAGCCTAGGAGAACTGGGGTTCCCCCATCCAGCTTTGAATGGGGGTGGGACCCTGTATCAATGCCACGGCACTCTACAGAGGGCAACAAAGACCCTGTCTCAATTTAAAAAAAAAAAAAAAAAAAGATCTCCGCTGTTGTGCCATGTACCCAGAAAACCAAATGGAGAGTCAGAAAGCTCCTCGTTGGATGGCTGCAGAAAGTATTTCATATTTAAGCATAAACAGCAACTTTTTTGCTCCATGAAACAAGTGGGTATTCCTGTGTATCTTGGACAGGACTGGCAGCATTGACATGGAAGAAAAGAAAGGAAACAAGCTCATAAAGTAGAAGCAAGGGAAAGGAGAGAGAGAGCAAGAGGAGCAGCATGGAAGGAAGCAGTCCCACACCTCCACCTAACCCAGGGAATCCTGAGCTGCGGGATACCTACTCTTTCTTCCTTCCTCGCCCCCAAGACCTTTCAATCCCGACAGCGTGAGGAATGCCCCCGCCTAGACCAAGGGCAAATTTCCCAGATCCGATCTCTCCCCTTCCTGGGCAGACTGTAACAAATGGCTTACTTACCATCTCTCCCAACACGAGGCTTTATGCCAATAATGTTTATGTTCATTTCCAGGCCCACTCAGACCTACTTCTTCCCTCGCCTGTAGGTTTATGTTAATTTCTGAGATTATTCTTTCCCGTGTCCAATTTACTTTGAGCCAGTTGCTCACTTCCTGCTGTCTTACTCGTAGCTGCTCCCTCTAAATGTTTAACAATGTTTACTTGCTGCTCCATTGTAGCAATTGATGACCAATGTGCAGCCACCTTTCAGAGGCTGATGCAACCACCCTCTGAAGGAAAGTTGTTTCTTGCAAACCCCTCCTTCTCCACCATTCTCACTCTCCATTTTCTGGCCGCTTCCTCCCTGTTTGGGAATCCCTCGTGCCAGGTGGGAGGGAGGCAAAGATGTTGAAAAACAGTCACTCATCCTTTTGTCAGTTTGCCAGTAACTGCAGGTTTTGTTTTTTTTGTTGTTGTTGTTGTTGTTTTTTTTTTTTTGAGTGTGAAAAGAAACTATTGATTAAAATCTTATTTGTCTATTCTATGAGAATCTTAATTGTCCATGTTCTGTTCTGCGAGTTAAAAAGAATATTTGGGGCCGGGCGTGGTGGCTCACACCTGTAATCCCAGCACTCTGGGAGGCTGAGGTGGTAGATTGCTTGAGCTCATGAGAACAGCCTGAGCAAAAGCAAGACCCCATCTCTAAAACATAGCCTGGAGTTGTGACAGGAGCCTGTAGTCACAGCTACTTGGGAGGCTGACGCAAGAGGATAGCTCAAGCTCAAGCTCAAGAGTTTGAGGTTAAAAAAAAAAAAAAAGAGTTTGAGGTTACTGTGAGCTATTGTTACTGGAATTTCTTTCTTCAATAAATTCTTGGTCTTGGGGATTGAAATAATGAACCCACAGACCATAGACCAGTGGTAACATAGGATTTATTAGACAGAAAGGAATACAGAAGGAGTAAAAACCATCACAGCTTCTGAACAGAAGGCCTAGAAAGCCCCAGAGACTCGGGCAAAGGGAAATACCCAAGTGGGAAGTCTCCACGTGGGTTTTTTATCTAGGAGTATAAGGTCTTGAGAATTACATTTGGCCAGGACTTGGTGTTAATGAGCGTTATTGACAAATGAATGAATGCAGTTCCTCCAGCTTAAGGCAAAATGTCAGAGTGTTCCTTTCATGAAATTCCCTAGGCCTAGGAAAACGGGGATCCCTTGTCCAGTCTTGAATGGACCAGGCTGGGGGAACCCTGCAACACTATGACACCACGACCCTCTACTAAAAGCAACAAAGTGAAACTTTGTCTCAACAAAATAAATAAAATAAAAACTAAAAAGACTATTTGGAACTGTTGTTTTCCTCTAAAACACTTAATATCAGTCTTTCCCAATCTTCTTAAATTCTATCCATGCTTTGAATACTCAGCCCAAACTCTGAATAAAAAATAAATAAAGCTTTCTCTGACTACTTCAGTCCTCCCCATTCTCTAGCTCTAGATCCTACCACATTTAGACTCTTCTGTGAGTCTCCTGTGCTGCCTCAGTTTCCCTATTGGACTGTGAACAGACTGGCTCCCAAAATACACATATTCGAGTTGAGAGATGTTTTTATGCACCGATCAAGTTACATAAACTCACCTGAATACCTGAGGAATCACACACCTTTTACTTATATCTGCTATTTACACCAAACATTACATCACAGACTTAGAAGTTCTATCAAAAGTTCTTTTACCATTTAGTAACCCTTTCCCAAGCCTAGAAGTTCTCATTTACAGAGTATAGTACTTCTTCCTGATGATAACAAATTCTCTCTACCTTCCTGGGACCTACAGGAAGTTGGATGAATCCTATCTGGCTTTGGTCTTTGGTCTCCCCTGAAGTCCTATACACATACAAAGTCAATATAAGCATTGGAGGGAATTTTCTCTTCAGCCCCACCCACCCCACCCCCCCAGCCTTGATTTAGTGACCTGGTCTTTAAGATCACTGGTTGTCTTTAGCCTTTCAAACAAATACTCCTGCAGCTACTGCTACGTACTATTACCAATTTTATGTAAGTTTGATCCTACCCAACCAAGCCCCAGAAGGTCAGGAAAAAATGCCCTTTTGCATATCCCTCATTACATCTCAGACAGAATTGGACATGTCGTCATTGACTAACTTAAGAGCCAAGCTCTAGAAACTGAGGGGTACAGGAGTAGAGTCAGGGAGAAAAGTCCGTAAGGAGAGGAGGCCAGTCCAGGGATTTGAAAGGCTCTATTAGCAGAGAAAAGAGAGAAAAAGAGCCGAGTGGAGTCTGACCAGGATCCAGGTCAGCTTTCATACAATTTCAGAAGCCTTTTATCCTCCGTTATCAGTAGTGTTGAAATGTGGGAGGGGTGTTCCCAGAGGAATTCATCCCTTTCTACAGAGGGACTAATTTTTGCACTAAGGGCAAATCTAGGAGTTACTTCCTTAACTGGCCACCAGCTGGGGCCAGAGTAAAAGTTACTGTCCTGTTGTTTCCCAGGAATAATGAATGGCCCTGAAGCATTCCAGGGGGTGGGGAGGAGCTTTGTTGTTATCCTACAGTTTGGTTTCGGGCCTGCTTTTTCTCACCAGCTGTTCCCCAAAATGGCTGCACTCTTGTCAGGGTTGAGGATTTCTTTCTCACAGAAACACATTTCCTGGGCTTGAATCTTGGCTCTGCTACTAAGAATTGTGTAAACTTAGGTATGTTCTGTAACCTTTCTGTGTCTCAGCTTCTTCGTATGGGGAGAATATTTTTCCCTCACAGTGTTGTAGAGATTAACTGAGTAAAGATGTAAAGCACTTAGAACAGTGCCTGGTACACAGTAAGCATTCTACAAATGTTAGCTATAAGGAAAGAGGTAAGGAGAATTGACAAGAGAATGGAGACTTTAATTCCTGAATTGCTAACATTTGATAGGCCCTATGCTCCTTCTCTCTCCCAACTTTAATCCTGCCCTTCTATGCTTCTCATTTCTTGTGCCTAGGTCCCCACTTTGATGATGGACACCCAGTTCTCTGAGTTCACACCAGACATCACTCCCATCATGCTGGCTGCCCACACTAACAATTATGAAATCATCAAATTGCTTGTCCAAAAACGAGTCACTATCCCACGGCCCCACCAGATCCGCTGCAACTGCATGGAATGTGTGTCTAGTTCAGAGGTAGACAGCCTGCGCCACTCCCGCTCCCGACTGAACATCTATAAGGCTCTGGCAAGCCCCTCGCTCATTGCCTTATCAAGTGAGGACCCCATCCTAACCGCCTTCCGCCTGGGCTGGGAGCTCAAGGAGCTCAGCAAGGTGGAGAATGAGTTCAAGGCCGAGTATGAGGAGCTCTCCCAGCAGTGCAAGCTCTTTGCCAAAGACCTGCTGGACCAAGCTCGGAGCTCCCGGGAACTGGAGATCATCCTCAACCATCGAGATGATCACAGCGAAGAGCTTGACCCTCAAAAGTACCACGACCTTGCCAAGTTGAAGGTGGCAATCAAATACCACCAGAAAGAGGTAAGCTGAGCTCATCTCTACTTTCAGGGAAATTTAAGGCCTCTAAGTCCAGAGCAGCAGAGCTAGAGACAGCACTTTCTACCCCTCACGTATCTAACAAACAAATGGCTTACAACAGTCCAACCTATTCATCCAAGGCACAGACAGCCTCTGTATATTGTTTTAGGGCCAGAAAAATAGACATCTGATTTTTGGAAAGGAAAGCATTCATTCAATCATCAAATGCTTCTTGAGCACTGCTGTAGGTGCTTGGGATACAAAAGACAGGCATTGACCCTCCCTTTATGGAGCTTAACAAGCTGGTGGTGGCCATTAAGTAAATGATCACTATAATGAATATATAATTACACACTAAGATAAGTACTCTGAAGGAGCAGTGAGAATGAATAACCAAGGATCCTACCGTACAGTACTGGGGCCATGGAGGGCAACGATCACGGAAGGCTCACTGTCCAGATGGTGGTAATTGTTGGCAGCTCCTCAGCAAGAAGGCTGCGTGAGGTATGCATTTGGAAAGAAGGAGTCAGACTCATGGTTTATAGTTCAGTAGATGGCAAGAGAGGCTTTGCTTTCCGGCTAGGCCAAGTTTGCAATCTAGCAGGTGCCATTCTATGAGGTCTTATCAAATAATTATGGGGAGCCTCCTAAAAGCCTTAAAGAGTCCGCATGGTACTGTGGAAAGAGCAGGGGCCACAAAACCAGAGCAACTAAGAAGGGAACTCCAACTCATTAGCTGTCAACCCACTAGCTGTAGCACCGGAGAAAAATCACTCAAATTTTTAGGGCATTAGTTTTCTCATTTATAAAATATAGATGACAATCATTTCGCTACTTCATAGGGTAACTGTGGGAAATAAATGAGAGAAGCTAGTGTCCAGTGCATGGCACCAGAAGTGTTTTCACGTCCATTTCCATCTCTCTCCCATGCTACGTGGAGTCTGATTCAAACAGGTGGAACTAAGAGGTGGGTCTGGGCTCTGAGGCAAACCTCTTTGTGTGTTCAGTTGGTTCCTTTCTCTCAAACAAACAAAAAAATGACTAAGCCTTTGCAATAAGGCAAAAAATGAATACCAGGGGCCACCTGAAAGGGGGCATAACCAATGACAGAAGAGCAACATGGAGATTGGATGTGCTATATAGGGGGAGGTGGCAAATGGCTTAAGCCCATTGATGAGTCTCGTACAATTTTTGCCACTTCCTCTCTTGATTTCAATAAGCCTTGAGTTACTTGACTTCACTTTCCTCTTCTGAAAAATAGGGATAATAACAGAGCCCTGGCCTCCCTGGAGAAAAGCAAACATTAAATAAAATGAAAAGGTCATGTATTTATGCATAGCACAGTGCTGAGCACACTGTGGGCATTCGATAAACATTAGCTGCTCTTGTTATTCCTTTTTATTATTGCACATGCTGGGCCTGTGGTAGATGGTCTGAGTCTGTGTAATAAATTGCAAGTAGCAAAGCAGAGGCCCATCCCCTCTCACAGCCTGCTGTCAATGTGTGGCATCAGTTATTGTGTTAAGTACTCTGCTGTAAGGCTAATTGCTTTTTCTACACTTCAATATATGTATATATTTCCATTAATGATGTGTGTTACAGTTTCAGGGCTTTACTTCACTTTACATAAATTTTTATAATACTGTGAGGAAAAAAAAAATCACAGGTATTTTTAGAGCATGAAATGCTTCCAAGTGACGGAATGATTAATGAGAGCAGAATAGTTAGAAAAAAATAGATAATTACAGAATACAACTGAAGTTTGCATTCCTCATCCCACTGAGTAGGAGATAAACTTCACCATTTTTTGACTCCCCATCCCCTTGAAAATTGACAAAGCATTTATTTTCAAATAACTTCATTGCAAGATTTTGTTGATGTATTCATAGATCACCCTCCTGCTATTTCTTTTTCTTTCTTTCTTTTTTATTTTTTGCCATCAATAAGAAATTTACTTGTTTTTAAAAAAATCCAAATGCTGGCATTGTCCAGAAAATTTTAACAGGTTTATTTATAATTGTTATGAAGTTGAACTGCTGAAACTTGTTCACTGAAACATGCTGACTCGCATTAATGCTGCACATCCCCGCATTTTATATTAAAAATTCACACAAAAATGAAAATGGAAAAACTGCCAATACCTGATGTCTATCCCCTATTTTTCCAGTCGCAATCATATACTAAGTACCTTTTAAGTATCTTTTGACCCCATGGGGGGGAAAAATCTAACGTTCAGAACTACCAATAACAGGAAGAAGAGAATTTTTTTTTTGTTGTTGTTGTTTGGAATAATTGTTACACATTTGGCATGGATAGCACAGAGGTTGGTGTCTTCAAAAAGGCCAACCAGATAGGCCTTACTTGCCTCCTGCAAAGCACCAATAGCTGCGCTCTGGAAGCGCAGATCTGTCTTTAAGTTCTGAGCAATTTCTCCCACCAGACACCGGAAAGGAAGTTTGCGATCAGAAGTTCAGAGGGCTTCTGACAATGTCTAATTTCAGAGTGCCACAGTACCAGGCTTGTAGCGATGAGGTTTCTTCACCCCTCCAGTAGAGGGCGCACTCTTGCAAGCAGCTTCTGTAGCCAGTTGTTTCCTGAGTGCTTTACCACCGGTGGATTTGTGGGCAGTCGGCCTTGTAGGAGCCACGTGTATAAAGGCCTCCTTACTTACCCCCCTCTCCTTCGGCTGGAGCTCCGCGAGCTAGAGGCGGCGCTGGCGTTAGACAGCGACAGCTGAGAACACCCTCTCCTGGTATTTCATGATTTGATGCCTTCTGCTTATACTCATATCATCTTCATTCGGTGGTTTTAGTTACTGCTCCATTTAGAAAACACTGTGATGACTTTGTCACTCTGAACGGGATCTGCTTAGCACATGACCATGGGCTCACCTTTGGGGTCTACCTTAACTACGCTCCAATTCTCATTAACCGTCACATTATTTTTTTCCATTTTTGCTTTAGTTTTTTGACTGCCATGAAACTTTGTACCCTGTGTTCCTTATTTCATAATTTATTTATTTTTATTTTTTGCAGTTTTTGGCTGGGGCTGGGTTTGAACCCTCCACCTCTGGCATATGGAGCCAGCGCCCTACTCCATTGATCCACAGGCGACATCCTTTATAATTTCTTTTTTCATTGCTATTACAGAATATCTTCATGTTACTATGTTCTTATATGATACATTGTCCATACCAACCTGAATATGGTTCATATTCTTTTTTCTCTCTTAACTAAGCAACAGATATTCAAAAATTTTTTCCAGGGTCCATTTGCTGTGAATCCTAAAGTGGAAGGAGTAAATTTTTATTGTAATAAAATGTACATTAATATAAGTTTTATCATTTTAACCATTTTTAAGTTTATAGTTTGGCGGCATTAAGTACATTCACATTGTACAACCATTGTCACTAGGATCCACCACTTTGGGGAGTATACACTTTTAATAGTGAGCCTAAATAAGTAGAATTATACTTTGCAGACATTGTCTTGAATCCATAACACTGGCAAAGTAGCATCTCTTTACCTATTAAAAATTATGGATATTCAGAAGTAATACAAAAAGCATTGTATTTATGTAAAGACAACATCTTTAGTCCCAGTGCTATTCACTGATCATTGTGAATCAATCTGTAAGAACCCTGCTATTTAATACACTGAATCATTTCAGTCAGACTACATTAAACTCCAACTCCAGGTTTGCAACAGGGATAGTGAATGACTCTAAACTTCAATGTCAATAATTTCATGATAAAGAATTTAATTTGCCCTTTTTGGGAAGCACGTATGAAGAACCCTCAAAGAACTCAAATTAGACCTCCCATTTGATCCTGCAATCCCATTACTAGGCATCTACCCAGAAGGGGAAAAAAAAAAAAAAAACATTTTATCATAAGGACATTTGCACTAGGCTATTTATTATAGCTCAATTTATAATCACCAAAATATGGAAACAGCTGAAATGCCCACCAACCTAGGAATGGATTAACAAGCTGTGGTATATGTATACCATGGAATACTATTCAACCATTAAAAAATATGGAGACTTTACATCTTTTGTATTAACCTGGATGGAAGTGGAACACATTCTTCTTAGTAAAGCATCACAAGAATAGAGAAGCAATAATCCTATGTACTCAATTCTAATATGAAGCCAGTGGATGAGCTAATACAAAGGGTGGGGCAGGGGAATGAGGTAGCAGGAAGAGGGGAGGAGGGAGGAGGATGGGAAACATAGTGTATGGCACACCTCCTGGGGGAAGGACAAAAGTATAAGAGGGACTTTAACAAATGCAATCGGTGTAACCTAATTCTTTGTACCCTCAATGAATCCCAAACAACAACAACAACAAAAAATAACTAAAAAACCAAACAACAACAACAACAAAGAATTTAATTTGCTGGGCGCAGTGACTCATGCCTATAATCCAAGTAGCACTCTGGGAGGCCATGGAGGGTGGATTGCCTGAGCTCAGGAGTTCATGATCAGCCTGAAAAAGAGCAAGACCTTGTCTCTGAAAAAAAAAAAAAATAGCTGGGTATGCAGCAGGCATCTGTAGTCTCAGCAACTTGGGAGGCAGAGGCAAAAGAATCCCTTGAGCCCAAGAGTTTGAGGTTGCTGTGAGCTATGATGATGGCATGGCACTCTACCAAGCAAGGGTGACAAAGTGAGACAATGCCTAAAAAAAAAAAAAAAAAAAAAAAAGAATTTAATTTGACACAGTCACATTAAATCAAATATGGCCCAAAGTTAAGTCTCACAGCCAGAGAATTATTTGGGGATTTATATATTTTGCTTCAAATTTTGCAAGATTGTCTTAGAAATTGGCCACAGATCAATTTTAGCTTAAGTAGTTTTTCTTCAAACTAAGCCATAATGATTGGAAGGGCAGGCTTGAGAATTCAGATATAGCTTGAGGTTTTTACTCCTAAGCACCATTTCAGGAATGTAAAACAGGATTTCTATTTATCAAAATCTATAAATCCCTTCTGAATTCTGACTTCAATTCCACTAAAAACTTTGTAATCCTAAACACACACAAGAAAAACCTCTGTAATCCTTCTCAATCTATGATGTTCAGAGTTTTGTTTTGTTTTGTTTTTTGTTTTGTTTGGAGACAGAGTCTCACTATGTCATCCTTGGTAGAGTGCTGTGGCATCACAGCTCACAGCAACCTCAAACTTGGGCTTAAACGATTCTCTTGCCTCATCCTCCCAGACTACAGGCACCCACCACAAAGCCTGGCTATTTTGTTGTTGTTGTTGTTGTTGTTGTTGCAGTTGTCATTGTTGCTTAGCTGGCTCGGGCTGGATTCGAACCCGCCATTCTCGGTGCATGTGGCCATCGCCGTAACCACTGTGCTATGGTCGCCGAGCCCAGAGTTATTTTTAAGTCTGTGATTTCATTGAGTCTTGAATGAGTACAGCCTCTACTATCTCTCTATTCAATCCACATGTCTAATATAAGACCGAATACTCTCACCTGGTTGAACAAATAAGCAATGGCTTAATTTGAAGAGTATTTTTTAAATTCTAGCTATCGTGTGTTTGATTAAGAAACAATGCTGTGAGCTACTGATGTTCCAACAATTTAGGTGTCTATGAGAACATCATTCTCAAAAGTTCTTAATCTAAGGAAGCTAATAAGTCTGTTCAATAAATAGCTACAGGCCGGGCGCAGTGGCTCACACCTGTAATCCTAGCACTCTGGGGGGCCAAGCGGGATGGATTGCCTGAGCTCATGGGTTTGAGACCAGCGTGAGCCAGAGCAATAACCTGTCTAAAAATAGCCAGATGTTGTGGCAGGCACCTGTCAGTCCCAGCTACTTGGGAGGCAGAGGCAAGAGAATCACTTGAGCCCAGAAGTTTGAGGTTGCTGTGAGCTGTGATGCCACAGTACTCTACCAAAGGTGAAAAAGTGAGACTCTGTCTCAAAAAAATAAATAAAATAAAATAAAAACCTACAATGTAGTCTCTAAAGAAGTGAAATATACACCCAACGCTTACAGCCATAAGCAAATAAAAGGTCATGATCTTGGTTGTTATTCACAATAGATGTGATCACCAATTTTTGCCGTACAAACGCTCCTCATATAGAATATGGTGAAACTGGCTCGGCTTTGTGGCTCAAGCGGCTAAAGCGCCAGCCACATACACCTGAGCTGGCGGGTTCGAATCCAGCCCAGGCCGCCAAACAACAATGGTAGCTGCAATCAAAAAATAGCCAGGCGTTGTGGCAGGAGCCTGTAGTCCCAGCTACTTGGGAGGCAGAGGCAGGAGAATCACTTGAACCCAGGAGTTGGAGGTTGCTGTGAGCTGTGATGCCACAGCGCCCTACCCAGGGCGACAGCTTGAGGCTCTGTCTCAAAAAAAAAGAATATGGTGAAAATAGGCAAAAGCTCGTCATTTTAGACACAAATAAATGAATGAAACATACATTTATGCTTCCATTATATTTATGGCAAGTAAACTCACCTTTTCCATGTTAGAAAAAATTACTCAAATTCCTTGGAGGCATAGTTAGTTTATCAAGAAGAAAAACATATTAACATCGTAAGTGGGTCACATACCAGCATCTGGTGGAACATATTTGGTCTGAGGGTTATATGTTGGGAGCCCCTGAACAAGTTGGAGACTTTTTTTTTTTTTTTTTTTTTTTTTTTTGTGACAGTGTATCACCCTGGACAAAGTGCCACATCATAGCTCACAGCAACCTCAAACTCTTGAGCTTGAGCAATTCTCTTCCCTCAGCCTCCCGAGTACCTGGGACTGTAAGCTTGAGCCACTACACCCGGCTAGTTTTTTTCTATTTTTAGTAGAGACGGAGTCTGATTCTTGCTCAGCTGATCTGAAACTCCTGAGCAATCCACCCATCTTGGCCTCCCAGAGTGCTAGGATTACAGGTGTGGCCATCACACCTGGCCCCCACTTATTTTCAACACTCTTTCTGTGCCTCAGAAACAGAAATAATATGGGTTGAAAGGCCCATGGGGCTGAGCCAGTCATTGGGCCAGATCTTGTAATTTTAGGTCTCCTGAACTTCTCCATGCTGCAATTTAGGTACATCTTCTCCTGCGTTGTCTTTTTTTTTTTTTTTTTTTTTTTTTTTTGAGACAGAGTCTCACTCTGTCACCCTGGGAAGAGTGCCGTTGCATCATCATAGCTCACAACCACCTTGAACCCCTGGGCTCAAGTGATCCTCCTGCTTTAGCCTCCTGAGTAGCTGAGACTACAGGCTTGTGCCACAATGCCCGGCTAGCTTTTCTATTTTTAGTAAAGATGGAGTCTTGCTCTTGCTCAGGCTGGTTTCAAACTCCTGACCTCAAGGAATCCACCCTCATGGACCTCCCAGAGTGCTAGGATCATAGGCATGAGCCACTGTGCCCAGCCTGAGACACTGTTTTAAAGAACATTTTTTTCAGATGACCTTCAGACCCTCAAGGCTACAGATGAATGAACAAGAATTATCTCCCACAACTAGAATTATTCAAAGAGAAACAACCTCTAGATGAGAATGAGATAACTGAGCTAAAAGAGAACAACTGTCTTCTTTTCCACTTGATTCCGTGCTTGATATCAGTTACACAAGGAGGTTCTATCTTCCAGGGTACATAGGATACTTTCTCAGTGTCCATAATGAAGAACAGGACAGAGCACACCCACACTGCTCCACTGTCTTGGGCCATTCTTAATGACACCTGTTTAATCGGTTTTTTTGTTTGTTTTTAGTTTTGTTTTTTTGTTTGTTTGTTTGTTTTTTGAGACAGAGTCTCACTTATTAACCCTGGGTAGAATGCTGTGGCGTCACAGCTCACAGCAACCTCCAAATCCTTGGGCTTACGCGATTCTCTTGCCTCAGCCTCCCGAGTAGCTGGGACTACAAGCACCTGCCACAACACTAGGCTATTTTTTTGTTTGTTTGGCCGGGGCTGGGTTTGAACCCACCACCTTTGGTATATGGGACCAGCGCCTTACCCACTGAGCCACAGGCGCTGCCCGACACATGTTTAATCTTTTAAATCATGCTGTGATTCCAAAAGGTAAGAAATGGAAACTTTCCATTATAAATGGAAACTTTCTCAATGAGTCAAAGTATTATGAAGAAGGACAATCAGGAGCTCCTGCACCAGAGGGGGGAGGAAATAAGCCCACTTACTCCTTAAAACTTGAGCTAAAAACTATATTCCACATAAAACAGACATTTTCTCTATAGAATGAACTGCAACACAGCTGATTTCCCAAAGCTGGAAGTTAGGGAGATGCCAACATTAATTTTGTTGTTGTTGAGGCAGAGTCTCACTATGTTGCCCTTGGTAGAGTGCTGTGGCATCACAGCTCACAGCAACCTCTAACTCTTGGGCTTAAGCAATTCTCCTGCCTCAGCTTCCCAAATAGCTGGAACTACAGGCACCCACCACAACGCCCGGCTATTTTTTTGTTGCAGCTGTCCCCATTGTTGATTTTAGCTGGCTTAGGCTGGGTTTGAAAACGCCAGCCTTGGTGTATGTGGCCAGTGCCCTATTCACTGAGCTATGGGCACTGGCTCCACCAACATTAAATTTTAAAAGATACAGTTTCAAGAAACGCCAGTGTTTTCCCAAGTTTAAGAATAAAATTATTATATTAAAAATGATCAATGTTGCCATTTTTCATAATATGGAGGCATGTGTATGTGTTTTAAACAATAGAATCTGTTAATGATAATGAAAAAAAGTCTGAAATACTAAAGTTGTGTTTCATATCTGTGGTCCCACAATCCATTTTTTCTTATTGTTAAATCATAGCTGTGTACATTAGTGCAATCTCCTGTACCCATTCTAACATGCACCATAGATGTGGCCCCACCCATTACCCTCCCTCCACCAAAACCTCCCCCCTCCCTTCCCCTTCATTGGCCCTTTCCCCATAGTCTTGTGCTATACTTGGGTTATAGCCTTCATGTGAAAGCCATAGTTTAGCTTCATACTAGGGCTGACTACATTGGATACTTTTTCTTCCATTCCTGAGATACTTTGCTAAGAAGAATATGTTCTAGCTCCATCCATGTAAACATGAAAGTGGTAAAGTCTACATCTTTCTTTAAGGCTGCATAGTATTTGATGGTATACATGTACCACAATTTGCTAGTCCATTCGTGGGTCAATGGGCACTTGGGCTTCTTCCATGACTTAGCAATTATGAATTGGGCTGCAATAAACATTCTGGTACAGATGTCTTTGTTATATTGTGACGTTTGGTCTTCTGGGTATAAACCTAGTAGAGGAATTACAGGATC
>CAUYPK010010619.1:0-23304 GCA_963574355.1 Loris lydekkerianus
AAAAGTTGGTTTTTTGAAAAGGTCAATAAAATCGATAAACATTTGGACAACCTAATCAGGAAAAAGATGAGTAAAATCTCTAAACTCATTAATCAGAAATGACAGAGATGAAATAACAACAGACTCCTCAGAAATTCAAAAATCCTTAATGAATATTACAAGAAACTTTATTCTCAGAAATATGAAAATCTGAAGGAAATTGACCAATACTTGGAAGCACGTCACCTTCCAAAACTTGGCCAGAATCAAGTGGAAATGTTGAACAAGCCCATATCAAGTTCGGAAATAGCATCAACTTACAAAACCTCCCTAAAAAGAAAAGCCCGGGACCAAATGGTTTCACGTGAGAATTCTACCTAACCTTTAAAGAGGAATTAGTACCTATATTACTCAACCTGTTCCAAAAGGTAGAAAAAGAAGGAAGACTACCCCACATGTTCTATGAAGCAAACATCACCCTGATCCCCAAACCAGGAAAAGACCCAATAAGAAAAGAAAATTATAGACCAATATTAGTAATAAATATAGATGCAAAAATATTCAACAAGATCCTAACAAACAGAATCCAACAATGCATCAAACAAATTATACATCATGACCAAGTTGGTTTTAACCCAGGGTCTCAAAGGTGGTTCAATATACGTAAATCTATAAATATAATTCACCACATAAACAAATTAAAAAACAAAGACTATATGATTCTCTCAACTGATGCATATAAAGCTTTTAATAATCTAGCGTATCTTCATGATGAGAACACTTAAAAATTTGGTATAGAAGGAACATTTCTTAAACTGGTAGAGGCCGTCTAGAGGAAACCCACAGCAAATATTGTATTAAATGGAGTTAAATTGAAATCATTTCCACTCATATTTGGAACCAGACAAGGTTGCCCATTCCACTGCTCCTTAACATTGTAATGGAAGTTTTAGCCATCAGAATTAGGGAAGAAAAGGCGATCAAGGGTATCCCTATAGGGTCTGAAGAGATCAAACTTTCACTCTTCACAGATGATATGATTGTACATCTGGAAAACGCCAGGGATTCTACTACAAAACTCTTAGAAGTAAGAGTAAGGAATACAGCAGTGTCTCAGGTTACAAAATCAACATTCATAAAGTGGTACCCTTTATATATGCCAACAATAGTCAAGCTGAAAAAACAGTTAAGGACTCTATTCCATTCACAGAAGTGCCAAAGAAGATGAAATATTTCAGAATTTATCTAATAAAGGACATGAAAGATCTCTATAAAGAGAACTATGAAACTAACAAAAGAAATAGCTGAAAATGTTAATAAATGAAAAAACATGCCATGCTCATGGCTGGGAAGAATCAACATTGTTAAAATGTCCATACTACCCAAAGCAATATACAATTTTAACACAATCCCTATGAAAGCTCCACTGCCATACTTTAAAGATCTTGAAAAAATAATACTTCATTCTATATGGAATCAGAAAAAACCTCAAATAGGAAGACATTACAGAAATAAAAACAAAGCAGGAGGAATCACGCTACTAGACCTCAGACTATACTATAAATCGATAGTGATCAAAACAGCATGGTACTGGCACAAAAACAGAGAGGTAGATGTATGGAACAGATTAGAGAACCAAGAGATGAACCCAGCTACTTGTTATTTGATCTTTGACAAGCCTATTAAAAACATTCAGTGGGGAAAAGATTTCCTATGTAAAAAATGGTGCTGGGTGAACTGGCTGGTGACCTGTAGAGGGCTGAAACTGGAACCACACCTTTCACCATTAACTAAGATAGACTCTCCCTGAATTAAAGATTTAAACTTAAGACATAAAACTATAAAAATATTAGAAGAAAGTGCAGGGAAAACTCAAAATCAGTCTGGGTGAATATTTTATGAGGACGACTCCCAAGGCAATTGCAGGAGCTTCGAAAATACACTACTGGGATCTTATCAAACTAAAAAGCTTCTGCACAGCCAAGAACATAGTAAGTAAAGCAAGCACACAGCCCTCAGAATGGGAGAAGATATTTGTAGATTATGTCCCCAACAAAGGTTTAATAACCAGAATCCAAAGAGAACTCCAACATATAAGCAAGAAAAGAACAAGTGATCCCATCTCAGGCTGGGCAAAGGAGTTGAAGAGAAATTTCTCTGAAGAAGACAGGCACACGGCCCATAGGCACATGAAAAAAAGCTCATCATCCTTAATTATCAGAGAAATGCACATCAAAACTACTTTGAGATATCATCTAACTCCAGTAAAATTAGCCCACATCACAAAGTCCCAAGATCAGAGATGTTGGCGTGGATGTGGAGAAAAGGGAACACTTCTACACTGCTGGTGGGAATGCAAATTAATATATTCCTTTTGGAAAGATGTTTGGAGAACACTTAGAGATCTGAAAATAGACCTGCCATTCAATCCTATAATTCCTCTACTAGGTATATACCCGGAAGACCAAAAGTCACAATATAACAAAGACATCTGTACCAGAATGTTTATTGTAGCCCAATTTATAATTGCTAAGTTGTGGAAAAAGCCCAAGTACCCATTGATCCACGAATGTATTAATAAACTGTGGTATATGTACACCATGGAATATTATGCAGCCTTAAAGAAAGATGGAGACTTTACCTCTTTCATGTTTACATGGATGGGGCTGGAACATATTCCTCTTAGTAAAGTTTCTCATAAATGGAAGAAAAAATATCCAATGTACTCAGCCCTACTATGAAACTAATTTATGGCTTTCATATGAAAGCTATAACCCAGTTATAACCTAAGAATATGGGGAAGGGAAGAGGGAGGGGAGGGAGGGGGGAGGATGAGCAGAGGGAGGGTGATTGGTGGGATTACCCCTACAGTGTCTCTTACAAGGGCATATGTGAAACTTACTAAATGTAGAATATAAATGTCTTAACACAATAACTAAGAAAATGCCAGGAAGGCTATGTTAACAGGTGTGATGAAAATATCTCAAATGATCTATAAAGCCAGTATATGGTGCCCCATGATCACATTAATGTACATAGCTATGATTTAATTAAAAAAAAAAAAGAATAAATGGAGAAAAAACAAAACAAAACAATGAAATAGCCCTTCACATCTGTTAGAATGGCTATTATAAGGAATATGAAAGATAAAAAGTGTTGGTAAGGATGTAGAGAAAAGGGGACTCTTTCTTCTACACTGTTGGTGGGAATGTAAATTAGTGTAGCCATTTTGGAAAAAAAAGTATACAGTTTCCTAAAAAAAAAAAAAAAAAAAAAAAAAAGAGAAATGAAAATAAAACCACCACATGACCCAGGAATTATACTCCTGGGTATACATCCAAGGGAAATGGAGTCAGTATGTCAAAAGGATATCTGCATTTACACATTCATTTTAGCATTATCCTCAGTAGATGAGATACGGAAACAGGCTTAGTGCTGCCCATCAGTAGATGAATGGGTAAAGCAACATGGAACACATACACAATGGAGTACTACTCAGTCCTTAACAAAAATGAAATAATGTCATTTGCAATAACATGGATGAGTCTTGAGAACATTATGCAAAGTGAAATTAGCCAGTCACAGACAGACAAACTTTCCTTGGTCTCCGTCACGTGTGAAATCTGAAAGTGTCGAGCTCATAGTAGTAGAGCGTGGAATGGAGCCCCTCAGAGGCCCAAGGCGGGGGTGGGAGGCAATAGGAAATATAATATCAGTATCAGTATTAGTATGAGGAGAAATACTGTATTACTCAAAAGGCACAAAGCTTCAGTTAAATAGGAGAAATAATTTCCCATGTTCTGTTAACACAGCAAAATGATAATAGTTAATGTTTTGTATATTTCAAAATTGTAAAAGGAGTGGGTTTCAAATATCCTCACCACAAGAAATTATAAGTATGTAAGGTGATGGACATGTCAGCCAGGTTTGATCATTCTACACTGTACACATGTATCAAAACATCATATTGTATCTCATAAATAGATGCCATTATTGTCAATAAAAATTAAAATATCATTATTCAAATGAACTTAGCTTAATTTTGGTACCTCACCCAAAAAGCCATGAGATAGTTTATTATTCTCAGTCATATTTATTTTCCCAAGTGACATTTTATAGATGCTGTACTGTAGAAGAATTTAAAGCAAGGTGTAGTGTGTGTTTAAGCAGAGGATTGATTGCCGTATTGATCAGTCAATACAAAGACACTGGGCAAATCATTTTCTTCATTTCATGTTCATAATTAGAACAAATTCAATCACTAAAATTACATAAAGTTTTTTGTATTAATTTTAGTCCCTATTATTTTATGCTATCAGAAAATTCTTCACACTTTGAATCACCATTCAATAATTTTTCCTCCAGCTATATCTTACAGAGAATACTTTTTTCCAGGCTTGTATAGTTGTATATTTTAAAACCTCAGTCCTAGAAGAATTGAAGGCAAAATAGAATCAAAGCAATCATGATACCTGTATTAACAGATTCTATTCAACCTATTTGGAATAATATCAAACTCATTAAAATGTTATAAAGGTAATCTACATAAAAAGTATGCAAATATCAACTGAGATCTCTATATCTCACCTTGTTCTTTAAAATATTTTTTAGTTATGTCTCCTAATAGCTTAAAAATATTTGTAAATTCACATTTCTATGTTACATATAAAATGTATTTACAAAGAAATATTTCAAGTTTTGCCTTCTTTTCAATCAACATTATTTTTGTACTTTCTGATGCATAAGGTCTGAAACATTTTCATGATTTCAGGTTTTGTGTGCAATAATACTGTCTGATTTATTTAATGTATAAATTGTATTTGCATTAAGACAAATAAAATAAAACTCAACATTATTTCTTTTTTATACAGCATTTTTTAAACTCTGCCACGTAATGACAGTGCCTCAACAAACTTTCATCACCACATCACAAACTTCTTGTTCACAGAGTTAGAACTTGTGGTGATAATGTCAGTAAAAATTATTTCAGCATTTATGATTTCACAATATATATACCTGGACACGTATTTTAGCAGGGACCTGAGGTTAACTCATTTTGGGACAGGGCTAAGTTCCCACCTTTCCCACCAAATAAATATCTTATTAAAATGAGAGCTTTTGTATTTGCCTTTGCTCTTAGATTGTCATGGAAAACACTATAATAGTGGACCCTAGTGCCTTCCATTTGCCTTGCAAAATGGGTGCCTATGTCCATCAGATACTTTCTTCAACACATGTATAGCAAACAATTATTTGGTCATAACCATGTAGCAGATAAAGAAAAAGAAAAAGCGTATTCTCTGGAATGCCAAAAGAATACGAGAGACATGTGCTTAGAGGTTAAAATGTATATTTCTATTCATATTATTTGAAAAACAGGTAAATGCTTATAAATTTAGCATGTTTGGACACTGGTTTTTATGTACACACACACACTCATCTTTATCCAGTGTGTGGTAGCTGGAACGGGCTTGTGTTTGCATTTTTTACTTGGAAGTTACTGAATGAAGCTGGAGTATAAATTCACATGGGATGTGGAAGTTTTCTATTTAGAAGTGGAACCTCTGATCCCTCCTTCTTTGACTCTACCATCCATGAATTTGTACTGAAATGAATGTGTGAAACTTGGATTGGCTCCACGCAGCACTGATGAGAAAGTTGATCATTTAGATGTGGAGAAACTGGACTGGTGCCTAATGGAGTTAGATGTGGAGAACTGGCTAATGGAGTTTTTTCAAAGTGTCATGTCACCAGGGCTCAATCAGGCAGGAATGACTGTCTCTGACCAAGAATTACTCCCCTACCCTGGGGAGATGTAGAGGTCATAGCCAGCAGGAATAGCAATAGTAACAGGTGATAAGTTTGATTCAAAGGTGTCGGCATCAGATTTCCAGCTTCTACAGCAGAAGCAAAAACATCACTTGGCATCTCATGGAATGATAAGACAAGGCCCTTTCACACTACATTATTAATTTTGAGTGGAGAGGGGGAGTCCAAGTTTTTTTGGAAAAACCAGTGCAGGCTGCTTTCAATTAGTTTTAATACAGACAGACATATCTCCTTCTTATAGTACAAGATTGACAAAGTTTTTTGTCTTGAGGAAAATAAGACACTGCTATCCCCACTGTGAGTATATTCAATTTCAAAATTCTTTGTGATAAGAAATCTCATTTTTTCCCATGAGATGAAGCTAGCAGAAACTCCTATCAATTCTATATTACAGCTTCCCCCCAAAAAATACCTTCTAATTTCCTACAATATCAGTTTAGTTGTAGGGGGGGATGTGTAATTATTGCAAATTCTTATTCAGTTAGAATTTGCTAGTGTATTAGTCATGGAAGTTCTTTAGAAAGTTACTCAAAGACACAAAATTCTAACTTGTCCAAAAGATAATATCATACTATACAATAAATACCATTTTGTGATAAATTTAGCCGTTTACATTTCCTTCTTAAAGCCCAAACCATTATTTGGGTGAAAATTACATACAAAAGTCATTTGACAACATATGTCAATGGGTTACTTACAGACTCCTGCCTCCCTTTTTCCCTCTAGAGTCTTTACAGTGTGGCAAACATCATGGAAATTATTGAAAGTGACAGAAGGACCAAATATAGCAGGGGGCAATAACGAGATGTTTTTTAAAAAGCCATGATATTAGGTCAGTATAAAAATAAAGAAAATCTACAATCATTAGGTGCCCTTGGTCCCTGCTCTGGACCTGTGGTTGGTAACTCTTTACCTGTGTGTATGTGATTCCTGTGCCTGGAAGCCTCATGACAGTCACCAAGTCTGCCAGATAAACGTACCTTACCCTTTCAGAGCTACTTGAATACCTCCTAATCCACGATTCCTTATGTTACCTCTGGCCTACCAGATAAAAGACTTTACCTTCTCCCCTTTAATATCCAAGTGCTTTCCCTCAGCCTAGTATGTGTAGACCACTATCATGCGTGTATGTTACTCATTTGTCTTCCTTACCCTAAAATAGTAGCAGTGTTTTCTTGCAATGTGTTTCTATACTTTCCTGTTTATTCTCTAGCATCTAGTTTTTAGTTCAGCAATAGTTTCAGCAATTTTAGTTGCTGAACTAAAATAAAATGTGCCAGAAAAAATTATCTAGTTATTTCAAGGTGGATGGGAAGAAATAGTAGCATTACCAAAGGATAGGTGGTGCTGGCATGGCTGTCCTGGTGCGTGGGCCTCTGCCTGTGAGTTGCCTGTTCCTCTGGCCCTCACAAGGCTTTAGGGAAAAGAGAAGAGAACAGATGATAAAAGTCCTCCTTCCTAGTCTTCCATTTATTCATGGATTCTTTTAATAATTTTCTCTCTGGAGTGTACGAGCTTTCATAAATCTTCATTATCTAAGAGTTTGACTGAAGTACTCCCCACTTTGTCAATCAGGTAAGTTGAGAAAGCTACTGAAATGACTCATGTAGGAATGATGTTATAGGCCACCCTGGATTTGAGTTGACACCGCAAAGCAAAATTACTCATTGTTCAGTCTGCAGCCCATTCGCCATCCCAGCCAATAACAAATGACAGTCCTCCAACCACTTGAAAATGTCACGTTGATCTTCACCAGATTAGACTCTAAATTTCTGTAGCTAAAGATTGTTTTTCATTAAGACCATGTTGACCTCTTACAAACTTTTGGAAACAGCTTTCAAAGGGATTTTAGAAAGTTGTTTCTTTTTAAACTCTCGTTTCCCTTTTAAGTATCAAGGTATATTAGGAAAACAGTGTTTCCTAATGTCACTAAACAACCATCATGATTTCATTATGGTCTTAATTATCAGTCACTGTACACACATAGAATTATTCATCAATATTAGACAAAAAAACATGGAAGATTAAATGTGATTCACATAAGGCAGCCTTGTGATTAATTCAAACATTATTTTTGCATCTAATAGTCAGAAGGACACACAAATACTCCCATATTTACTCATATTATTTTTCCACCGAAGATTCTTGACTTACTTTGTCTCAACTAAACTTAATGGAAGCAAATTCCCAGTGATGTTGATGATAAAAAGGAAACAAAGGAAGAAAGGGAGAATGAAGAGCTACTATTGCATTTTCCAAACTAATTTTATATATAGTTTTCACTTAATCTTACAAACAGGTAAGAGGTAGACATTTTTCTTATTGCTTCCCAGTGAAGGCAACATCATTTCACCTTTCAAAGCACAAAGTACCACATGCAAAATTTGAATCCAGATGGTTATTGTTGTTTGTGAGTTTTTTCTCTTTAAACTCCAAGTTTCTTATTACCTCAGAGTTGAAAAGTAAATGGGTACATCATGCCATATCAGACGTACTTGCTTGCAACTCTCATAACACTTAACAACCAAGTACTTTGGCATGCAGTGCCTAAAAATAAGGGCATTCTCTTACATAACAAAATTATATATGTGTGTATCACTTTAGGAAGTTTAACACTAATATATTACTATTACCTGACACAGTGGTCTTTAACCTTTTGGCATCAGGTACTAGTTTTATGAGAAGTAATTTTTCCATGGACTGGTGGGGGAAAGAGGGATGGTTGTGGTATGAATCTAGAAGTGATTAATTTATTATAGTCTCCATGCAGTCAAACCTCTCTGCTAATGATAATATGTATTTGCAGCCCATCACCATCTCAGTTCCACCTCAGATCATCAGGCACTGGATTCTCATAAGCCAGGTGCAACCTAGATCTTTGGCAGGTGCAATTTACAGTCAGGTTCAAATCTAATGCCATAGTCAATCTGATAAGAGGTGGAGACAAGGCAGTGATGGGAGCAACTATAAATACAGATGAAACTTCGCTCATTTTTTTCTTTATTCTTTTTTTTTTTTTTTTTTTTAGACTGAGTCTCACTATGTTACCCTCAGTAGAGTGCTGTGGTGTCATAGCTCACAGCAACCTCAAACTCTTGGGCGTAAGCAATTCTCTTGTCTCAGCCTCCCACGCAGCTGGGACTACAGGTGACTGCCATAATGCCCGGCTATTTCTTGTTATAGTTGTCACTATTGTTTTAGTAGGCACAGGCAGGGTTTGAACCCACCAGCCCCAGTGTATGTGGCCAGCGCCCTAACCACTGAGCTATGAGCGCTGAGCCGATTTCACTCTTTTTTTTTTTTTTTTTTTTTTTTTTTTGCTGCTCATCTCCTGCTGTGCAGCCCAGTTCCTAATAAGCCATGGATGACGGTACCTGTCCTCAGCCCAGGAGTTGGGGACCACAGACTTAACCAACATTCTCAGTTAACATTTCTCCAAATGCTCAAGCAAAATTCTTTATAGCTTAATTTTCTAAAATCTAGAATCTAACAAGGATCACACCTTGCCTAAAGGCATGTCTCTTTAGTCTCTATTAATTCAGGACAGTTTCTCAGTAATATTTGATTTTCATAACATTGCCATGTTTTAAGAGAGCAATCCAACCTATTATATAATCTTTAAGCTTTTCTTATTTCCCTGATTTTAAATAATTTTTAATTAACAATAAGAGAGTACAATTATATCTCAGATTGTCCCTCTTCCACAAAAAAAAAGAAGAAAGAAAGGGAAAAGGGTATGAGTTACACAATAAATCTCAAAAATAGCAGGCAAAAAAATGATTCCAGTGTGCAAAATTTGCCCTCTATGCCGTATACAAAAATGAAAAGTCACAATCTCCTGTTATTTTTTAATAGTATCCTCAATTTTTTTTTTTTTTAAATTTTCTTTAAGATAGCATCTTGTTCAGTCACCTAAGCTGGAGTGCAGTGGTGGAATTCATACTTCACCAAAACTTTGAACTCTTGGTTTCAAGCAATCTTTCTGCCTTGGCCTCTCAAACTTTTTGGATTACAAGTGTGATCCATCTGGCTGAGCCAGTATTCTAAATTTGAAGAGAAAAAGACTGAAGATTATTTAAACAGCCTAGAAGAAAAAAAAATATATAATTTTTAAAATGGCTGAGTTGGCTTCATTTTAGATGTTTAAATATGTATAACTTGCAGAAAAAAATAAAATAAAATCATTTAGACTGTAAGTGGAAAAGATAAAGTAGGAAATTTTTACCTTTTATCTTAAGCCCTCTATTTAATTTTTTTAACTTAGAAGCATATAATATGTATTACTTTAGAAAAAATGCAAAATAATAACTTAGGAAATTTTCTTTACTAGCAACTTTTGGAAGATACAGAGAAATTAATATTGATAACTGACAGCAACACTTCTTATAATCCCATCCTTTCTGGAAACTTTTTCTCATCAGGAGACAAAGAAACTTGTTAGGTAGATAGGATTCTGACTCTTCTGGGAAAAAGGACAAAAGGCAGTCTCCCAGGTCCCATCTTGGTGCTGCTCCACCTTCATTCTGTCCCAAGTGATTGCTCACACCTGGGGAGGAGGAACCACCCTACCAATCTACCCATCAGAACATAGCATGCCAACTGCAAAAGGATGCAGAGGACTGCAGCTCAGGGGCCATGGAATGGAGTCTGGAAGACAACCCAGAACAATCTAAAGGCTAATTATCATGTTATTATCTTAAATCAACGTTGAGATCCACATCCACTGAGTGGGCTTTCAGAGAGGCTCATGGGAGGTCCACATGCACTATAAGACTCTGTGATTCCAAGGTGACCTCTAAACTATAGAGGTGAGCCCAACCCAGACAAGATAAAACAGAACCACAGGTCATGACCATGGCTTTTTTTGCCATGACAAGGGCATCAAAGTTATCTCGCTTGGTAAATCTCTATCTTACTGTTGCTCTATAAACCTATTTTTCTCTTCCTCAATAGACTTTATTTCATGCTCACCTTGCTTAGAGGGATCTGGTCATTCTTCACCCAAGAGCACTCCAAGAATCAAGAATGCAGACAGCTGCCCGCAACCTAACAGCAATGCGTGAGACAGGAACACGTAAGCTGGAGATGGGGAGCCATTGGTCCTAAAGAGTCTTCTGCACTAGGTTAATTAATTTGATCTCTATTCTGAAGCCAAAAAGAATCTTCCTATCCACTGCACGGTAAGTCAGTGAACTGTAGAGTTTAGGTGCTGTCTCCACTGGACATATGTACAACATTGTCAGGCAGAATAATAAAACTTCCATGTTTCATTACCTGAAGTTACCCAATTTAGGAAGTTTTTTTCTGGCTTTTTCATGCATTGCAATTAAAAAGGAAAAGAATAGTATATTGGATTGTTATTATTTCTGGAAAAATCTCCCTCTATCTGGCCTATTTTCTCCAAAATATGTTTGTTTAAAAAATATTTCCCTAGATGAATCCTGAAAACACATACTCAAATTGAAGAGAAACTCAGAGGAGCAGGGCAAGTCCCTTTCTGACAGTAATGCTTCTGCTCCTAGCAAACCTGCTCCCCTCACAATCACAGCTATTGCCTGTGTATTCTTTTTACATGCATTTAATTATTTTGCAGTTTTAAATAATGCATTTTGTTGTACCTATTGAGGAATAATGTGCCCTCTGAGAGGTTTGCTTTTGCCTCCACTAAAGGGGGAAATCATTCCCAGTTTAATTAATGAGTAAGCAGGAGAGCCTGAGGTCCTGGAACCAGAGGGTGGGTATATCCCCTTGTCTCTCTCTGATCCTCATTTTTTTGGGATCTCACTTTCCAGGAGCATAGATGTCCCTAAAGGTTCTGCTACATTGGAGAAGACATCAAGTGCCTTAAGATTTTCTAGAAAGATATGTCTGAGAATGGATTAAAGTGTTAATTCTTTATTTGGGAATGACAAGACCAGGCAGTAAAGGGGGTGGGGGGAGCGAGGCCAGGAATGATGCCAATCAAAGGAAGTGATGAGGTGGTGGTTACTGCTTTACCAAGAGCCACAGAGGTGCGCTGTAGGTGACTCGGTACTTGCATGCATTGAACACTACCAACTTCTTTGCAAGAGCTGAAAAAAAAAGTATGAACCTTGAGAAAGTAAAAGGAGAGGGGATTTTCTTCATGTTAACCCTTACGTGTCGCATTTCTCATAAATCAAGGTGCACCCCATGTGAAATTAACTTTCCCTGCTTCCGTTTGTTACCACTTCAGATGCCAGATTCCAATACCTGCAATTTGGTATTTTATCCAAGTCTGGCATCACAAGTGTGACTGGTGTCAACAAGGAGAGAAAAAGAAGGTGGTGCTGGTGGAAAGGAATAAAAAAGGATTTATGAGCTTTCTGTCCAATAGAAATGTGCTCCTCCATGTGGAAGGGATGTGGGAAGGAAGACATTTATACACTGATTTTGACTGAAAATGCGTAAATCGCACTTGTGTAGCAAGATTTTTTTTTCTTTGCATTTATTCCCCACAGGTACCCACTGGCAGAAAAGCAACCCCTGCACTCGTCAAAGCAAACACAGATTGGGATGGAGATACGGAAGGCAATTTTCATTCCGATGTCAGGAAAGGGGTCTCAGTTGTATGCTGCTTCTTTTTAGAAGCTGCCAAGCTAGGAACTGTGCAACTACACATCTTCCAAAGTTTTTCTCTGTGTTGACGTCCATGGGGGGAAAGCTAGTAAGTCCAGCACAAATCCAACAAAGCTGGCAATGCCTCTGGCTTATAAATTGCGGAGAAACATGAGAGATTCACAGAGAATTACCCCCAAGAAAGAGTAGGAAGCTTATTTGGTCACAAATTGAAGCCACGGAGTCTGAGAGGCGGACGGGGGCGGCGGCGGGAGCGGGCGGTGAGCAGCGAGCTGGGTCGGGAGTGCAGCAGCCGCTGCGGTCGGACCGGACTGACCTGACAGAGCCAGGCCGCCGCGCACCTGCTCGCAGGGCCTGCGGAGCGCGACCACCTCCCAGTGGAGGCTGAGGCGGCGGCAGCCGTGTGGACGCGTCAGGCCACGACGAGGGTGCTGAGACAAATTTACGTGTATTGAAGACCAGACCAGAAGCACTTCTGAATTAAGATCTCAATTCTTTGAGGTGGCATTAAAGAGCACTAAGATCAGAAGATGAGTGAACTTGACCAATTACAGCAGGAGGCCGAGCGGCTTAAAAACCAGATTAGGGGTGCTAGAAAAGCATGTGCAGATGCAACTCTCTCAGATCACAAACAACATTGACCCCGTGGGAAGAATTCAAACGCGCACTAGGAGAACGCTGAGGGGGCACTTGGCCAAGATCTATGCTATGCATTGGGCCACAGACACCAGGCTTCTTCTCAGTGCCTCACAGGATGGTAAGCTTATCATCTGGGATAGCTACACCACAAACAAGGTCCACGCCATCCCCCTGTGCTCCTCCTGGGTCATGACTCCTGCATACACCCCTTCTGGGAATTATGTGGTCTGGGGTGGCTTGGATAACATTTGTTCCATTGACAATCTGAAAACTTGTGAAGGGAATGTACGTGTGAGTCCTGAGCTGGTGGGACATACAGGTTACTTGCCCTGCTGTAGTTCCTTGATGACAATCAGATCGTCACCAGCTCTGGAGACAGCATATGTGCCCTGTGGGACATCGAGACTGGCCAGCAGACAACCCCATTCACTGGACACACTGGAGATGTCATGAGCCTTTCTCTTGCTCCTGACACCAGACTGTTTGTCTCTGGTGCTTGTGATGCTTCAGCCAGACTCTGGGATGTTCGAGAAGGGATGTGCCGACAGACTTTCACTGGCCAAGAGTCTGACATCAATGCCTTCTGTTTCTTTTCAAATGGCAATGCATTTGCCACCGGCTCAGAAGGCACCTACAGGCTGTTTGACCTCCCTGCCAACCAGGAGCTCATGACTTACTCCCACAACAACAACATCTGTGGGATCACCTCTGTCTCCTTCTTCAAGAGTGGGCGCCTCCTCCTCGCTGGATACAATGACTTCAACAGCAACGTGTGGGACATGCTCAAAGCCAACCGTCAGGTGTCTTGGCTGGACATGACAACCGCGTCAGCTGCCTGGGGGTGACTGACGATGGCATGGCTATGGCACAGGATCCTGGGACAGCTTCTTGAAGATCTGGAACTAACACCAGGAGCATGTGGACGCCACAGAGACTGGAAGACCATTCCACCCTTGACCCATTACCGTGAGAGCATATTCTATCCAACCATACTAATGTGGACACCCTACACCTCCCCTCAGAACTACAAAAGGGCAAGATCTTTTTTCCTTCATTTATTGCTGAAAACAAGAGCACAGTTCCCATTAAGAGGAGGATCTCTGTGCTGTAAACTAAACAAATTGTGCATTCCTTCTGGGGCCATCGTCTTTGTTTTCTTTTTTGTCTTGAATTTTAAAAGGAAATACTGTAATAAAAATATTAACCAGAAGGTAAACCTGAGTATAATTGTGAGACAGACATACCTCTTCACTAGTTGATTTGAATTTTAGACCAGTGATCCTGTTTTGTGATATTCATGCAAAACAAGTTGAGGACTTTATCTTGTAATTATTTCTAAATTTCAAGTTATGTTTGTAGCAGGATTTTGGAAGCATTCATATTTCTTTTTTTAAATATCTTCATGTCCAACAGATAAACAGAACCAGAGAGTATAGGGCGGCCTCTCTGGCGTTGTCTGTGATGTAAATTTAGTCCGTTTTTTTTGTTTGTTTGTTTTTTGTCTAATGTCACAAATGATTGTTGCACACAAACACCATGTAGAAAAGAACATGTGAAGTAGCCAAGCATGTCCTGTTGATGGTCTTCAATGTGAAATCAAAGAGTCCCGCACCTTTTCTGAATAGCAAACTCAGATCCAGCACCCACTTTCCTCTTGGCCCAGCCCCCTCTGCTGTCTCAATTTAGTTTTCATCTCACCTTGGGTTTCCCAATTTAGTTTTCATCTCACCTTGGGTTTCCTTGTATAGTTGGAGGGATGTTTGTAACAGCCTAACCCTAACCCACCCCACCCCCAACTACCAGGAACCTGTTTTTGAGAAATGCCTGTCCTGTGCTTGGATAGTCGGTCGGTTATTTGTGTATGAAACAATGTACAAATCAATGTTTTGAAAATAGTGGTCTCAAACTTTCTAAGTTAAATTTTAAAAAAAATTGATTGTTTGCCATATTGGGTGGGTTTACTCTTAGAATCGCATGCTGTAGAAATGCTCAAAAGTGCATATAGGACTCAGTCCTTAGATGTTCTTTTTCTTCTATGAAATATCCTCCTAACGTGTAACCACTGCGGCTCTATCCACTTCTTGCTGCTGCTCTGTGCACATCTACTGGGAGCAACACTGTGAACAGTGTCACATGCCTGAGTAGCAGGACAAGTCACTGTCTTTATTTCTTTAAACAAAAATAGTCCTATTGCCAATAGTTGCTGTTGGATTCTGAGGGTGGGGAGGGAAGGGGAAGGGGCTGGAGTGCTGCCCACCCACCCGTCAGCTCCTCAGGGCCTGTCTCTACCACAGAACAAGCCTTTGGCATCTGACACAGATCATTTTTATCAGATGCAGATTTCTTGGTTTTCTTATTAAGCCCAGTGGTCAGCAGCAGCGTTTGGGCAGCAGCACTCTGTGGACCCCCCAGCCCAGCCCAGCCCAGCCCAGCCCAGCCTCCCTCAGAGCAGCAGTAGTGGCTTCTCTGTCCTGTCCTCTGCAACACCCTGTACAAAACTGTGCTATGACATGTGGTAGGTCTGGGTCTGGCAAAGAGTACAAAAATAAAACCCCTTATCTTTCTCTTCCCATCAAACACCTCTGTAGAGCTCTCTACACCCTTTACCGTTTTCACCTTTTGCATTTAATTTTAAAGTCAATGTACTGTGGAGAGAAAGATGGCGGCTGAGTAACAGCTTCCCTGCAACTGGGCACGGCGAGTCTGGGGAGACAAGACTCCAGACATCTCTGGCCGGTGGGATCTGCGTATGATCATCCCTTTGAGGATACAGGGAGCAAGCAAGGGACTTCTGGACCCCAGGAGGAGGACAAAAATGTGGAAAACTGGCAAGTGTCTGCGTGTGTTTGATCGACCTAATCACGCCGGCAACCGTGAGTACAAGCAGCAGCGAGACCGCAAACTGGAAAGGCCATACCTGTGAACTTTTTTGGTGTTCTTGGACTTGGTGCTCAGTTGAGCTGCCTTGGGGAGAGCTTGAGCAAGAGTGTGGAGAACTTTGGGCATTGTCTGGGGCTCCAAAATGAGCCACTGAGCTGGGCTCAGTGAAAGACATTGTGTGAAAAAACTGCTCCGGGAAGCTCTGCCCTCAGGGTCTCAGAGCAAGGAACAGGCAGGACAAAGTAACCTAGTGACTGAGCAGCTTAAAGGTGGGACTGAACTGCCTCACAGCCCTAAACCTTATGGGCAGAGTGAGACCATTTTAGCTAGAAGAGCATGGTCATCGACTTTTAATCTCCTAAAACAAAATAATTTTCAACCCAGGATCTTGTACCCAGCTAAACTAAGCTTCATTTATGATGTAGAAATTAAATACTTCAATGACATTCACATGTTGAAGAAATTTGCCACAACTAAACCAGCTCTCCAGGACATTCTTAGACCTATCCTCCATAAAGACCAGTGTAATTTTTCACCACAAAAGTAAACCCACCCAGAAAATTTTTGATCAAATTCCACTCCCACAGTCGCAAAAGGATTAAAAATGTCCACCGCACTCTCGAAAGCCTTATCAATATTCTCAATTAATGTGAATGGTTTAAATTGTCCTCTAAAGAGGCACAGGTTGGCTGACTGGATACAAAAACTCAAGCCAGATATCTGCTGCATTCAAGAATCACATCTTACATTAAAAGACAAATACTTCATCACTTCAAGGTGAAGGGATGGTCATCTATACTCTAGGAAAGTATAGGAAAGTATAGGAAAGGAAAGCAGAAAAAAGCAGGCATTGCAATCCTATTCATAGATGCAATAGCCTTTAAACCAACTGAAATAAGGTAGGATGAATATGGACACATCATATTTGTTAAAGGTAATACTCAATATGATGAGATTTCAATTATTAATATTTATGCTTCCAACCAGAATGCACCTCAATTTATAAGAGAAACTCTAACAGAGTTAGAGTGAGCAACTTGATTTCCTCCAGTTCCATAGTAGTTGGAGATCTTAACACCCCTTTAGCAGTCCTGAATAGATCCTCCAAAAAAGAAGCTAAGCAAAGAAATCTTAGATTTAAACTAAACCATACAACATCTGGACGTAACAGACATCTACAGAACATTTCATCCCAACAAAACTGAATACACATTCTTCTCAGCAGCCCACGGAACATGCTCCAAAATCGACCACATTCTGGGCCACAAATCTAACCTCAGCAAATTTTAAAAAATAGAAATTATTCCTTGCATTTTCTCAGACCATCATGGAATAAAAGTTGAACTCAATAACAACAGGAATCTGCATACCCATACAAGAACATGGAAGCTAAATAACCTTATACTGAAGGATAGATGTGTTATAGACGAGATTTGGGTTGTAGACGAGATTAGGAAGGAAATCACCAAATTTTTGGAACAAAATGACAATGAAGACATGAATTATCAGAACCTCTGTGATACTGCAAAGGCAGTCCTAAGAGGGAAATTTATAGCACTGCAAGCCTTCCTCAAGAAAACAGATAGAGAGGAAGTTAATAACTTAATGGGACATCTCAAGCAACTGGAGAAAGAAGAACACTCCAACCCCAAATCCAGCAAAAGAAAAGAAATAACCAAAATCAGAGCAGAATTAAATGAAATTGAACACAAGAACTATACAACAGATCAATAAATCCAAAAGTTGGTTCTTTGAAAAGATCAATAAAATAGATAAACCTTTGGCCAACCTAACCAGAAAAAAAAGAGTAAAATCTCTAATTTCATCAATCAGAAATGGTAATGATGAAATAACAAAAGACCCCTCAGAAATTCAAAAATTCCTTAACAAATACTACAAGAAACTCTACTCTCAGAAATATGAAAATCTGAAAGAAATCAACCGATACCTGGAAGTACATCACCTACCAAGACTTAGCCAGAATGAATTGGAAATGTTGAACAGGTCTATATTAAGTTCTGAAATAGCATCACTATACAAAATCTCCCTACAAAGAAAAGCCCAGGACCAGATGGCTTTACATCACAATTCTACCAAACCTTTAAAGAAGAACTAGTACCTATATTACTAAACCTCTTCCAAAATATAGAAAAAGAAGGAATATTACCCAACACATTCTATGAAGCAAACATCACCTTGATCCCCAAACCAGGGAAAGCCCCAACAAGAAAAGAAAATCATAGACCAATATCACTAATGAATATTGATTCTAAAAAATTCAATAAGATCCTGACAAACAGAATCCAACAACACATCAAAAAAATTATACACCACAACCAAGTGGGATTTATCCCAGGGTCCCAAGGCTGGTTCAATATATGTAAATCTATAAATGTAATTCAGCACATAAACAAACTAAAAAATAAGGACCATATTTTTTCTCTCAATTGATGCAGAAAAAGCTTTTGATAATATCCAGCATCCCTTCATGATCAGAACACTTAAGAAAATTGGTATAGAAGGGACTTTTCTGAAACTAATAGAGGCCATCTACAGCAAACCCATAGCCAATATCGTAATGAATGGAGTTAAATTAAAATCATTTCCACTTAGATCAGGAACCAGGCAAGGTCGCCCATTGTCTCCATTGCTCTTTAACATTTAATGGAAGTTTTAGCCATTGCAATTAGGGAAGAAAAGGCGATCAAGGGTATCCACATAGAGTCAGAAGAGATCAAACTTCCACTCTTCGCAGATGATATGGTCCTATATCTGGAAAACACTAGGGCTTCTGCTACAAAACTTTTAGAAGTGATCAAGGAATACAGCAATGTCTCAGACTACAAAATCAACACCCATAAATCTGTAGCCTTTATATATACCAATAATAACCAAGCTGAAAAAACATTCAAGGACTCTATTCCTTTCACAGTAGTGCCAAAGAAGATGAAATATTTGGGAGTATACCTAACAATGGACGTGAAAGATCTCTACAAAGAGAACTATGAAACTTTAAGAAAAGAAATAGTTGAAGATGTTAACAGATGGAAAAACATACCATGCTCATGGCTGGGAAGAATCAACATTGTTAAAATGTCTACAACCCAAAGCAATATATAATTTTAATGCAATTTCTATGAAAGGTCCATTGTCATATTTTAAAGATCTTGAAAAAATAATACTTCATCTTATATGGAATCAGAAAAAAACTCAAATAGCCAAAACATTACTCAGCAATAAAAACACAGCAGGAGGAATCACGCTACCAGACTTGAGAGTGTACTATAAATCAATAGTGATCAGAACAGCACGGTATTGGCACAAAAACAGAGAAGTAGATGTCTGGAACAGAATAGAGAACCAAGAGATGAATCCAGCTACTTAACCGTTGTTTGATCTTTGACAAGCCAATTAAAAACAGTCAGTGGGGAAAAGATTCCCTATTTAACAAATGGTGCTGCATGAACTGGCTGCCAACCTGTAGAAGATTGAAACTGGACCCACACCTTTCACCATTAACTAAGATAAACTCTGGGGACTGGATAAAAAATTTAAACTTAAGACATGAAACTATAAAAATATTTGAAGAAAGTGCAGGGAAAACTCTTGAAGGAATCAGCCTGGGTGAATATTTTATGAGGAGGACTCCCCAGGCAATGGAAGCAGTATCAAAAATACACTACTGGGACCTGATCAAACTAAAAACTTCTGCACAGGCAAGAACATAGTAAGTAAAGCAAGCAGACAGCCCTCAGAATGGGAGAAAATATTTGCAGTTTATATCTCCGATAAATGTTTAATAACCAGAATCCACAGAGAACTCAAACGTATTAGCAAAAAAAGAACTGGTGATCCCATCTCAGAGTTGGCAAAGGACTTGAAGAGAAACCTCTCTTCAAACCAGATGGATAAGTGGATAAAAGAATGAAATAATGGCTTTTGTGCAGCTTGGATGGAACTAGGGGCCATTATCGTAAATGAAGTAACCTGAAGAAGACCCAAATGCTGCCTGTTCTTACTCATAAGTGAAACTGAGCAGTGGGCATGCACGGTCACACGGGGTGACCTAAGGAACACTGGGGGCTCAGAAGGCAGAGGTTGTGGGTTGTGGGTGTAAATTATCCGCCAGGTACCCTATGCTCCACTCAGGTGACAGGTGTTTTAAAGTCTAGACTTCTCCACAATGCAATTCATTCCTGTAAAAAATAAAAACTCACTTGTATCTTCTAAATCTATTTAAATAAAAAATATAAATAAATAAATAAAAATAAACATGTTTCTTCTAAAAAAAAATCAAATAAAAAAGGGAATAGGAGTTTCTTTAAAAAGGGGAATAGGAGTTTTTAGTCTATGAAAAAAATTAATTTAATTAATTTAAGGAGCGATTCACAATAGGTAAGAAAGAAATGAAACCAAACTTTGGGTAGGAGAAATTTGTTTATGCCTAACTTCCCTCAGGGATGTCTGATATGCACCTTGCTGGAGGCTTTGCCTTCACCCCATCAGAGTGGGTGATGGGAAATGTTTCTAATGGGGCATTAGAAGCATAAAGGGAAAGAAGGAGGATAGAGGATAGAGAAGTAGCAAGAGAGGCAGAGAGAAACACAAAGAGCCACACATATATGGAGGGACCGAGGCACACAGATGTGGAGGTACAGAGAGAGCTGCACAGAGGGACTCAGACACACAGAAAGACATAGACAGAGATAAAGAAACAGTGACATGAAAGAGAAAGTTACAACACAGACACACACGAATAGGAGGGTATAAACAGACACACAGACATGGAGATAAAGAGAAACAGTGACAAGAGAAAGAGAGAGCTACAACACAGACACACACACACACACATGCCCCCACACAGACCTCTACACACAGGGGGACAAGAAGACACAGGGACAGACACACATAGAGACAAACACACACACTCAAGGACAGACATGCAGAGTCACACACACAGGCCAGATTCAGAGACAGACACAGACAGACAGACACACACACACAGGCAAGATTCAGAGACAGACACAGACACACACACACCCACATGTGCACGAGGTTCAGAGATAGGTACAGTCACACAGACACACACACACACACACAGGCTAGATGCAGAGACAGACAGACACATGCACACGTGCACGAGGTTCAGAGACAGACAGACACAGACACATAGAGACACAGAAACAGAGAGAGAGACACACAAAAGCCACAACTGAGAGTCAGGCTGCTGTGAGGGTCTAGGATCAGATATTTAACTGCAAGGTTTGTCTCATGTGCTTCTGGACATGAAGCTCTGAAAAGCCCCTTTGTCCCTGCTTGTAGGAAGATAGTTCAGCTCCCATTTTCAAAAGAATGACCTCCCAATAAACACATTTTCCTTTGAAAGAGAGTGGCAGATGCCTCAGCCCCTTTAGTCATCAGACTCTGCTTACTGCTCAGAGATGAAAAGCTGAGCTTCCCGTGGCAAGGGAAGACTGGCCCCCAATGCGACCCTGTGCAGGACTTTATCCCTGTGTAACCCTAGACAGACAGATTCTTGGCAGGCTACAAAATGCCTCAAAAGCAGGAAGATCTTTGCAGGAATCTGAACAGTTTGATGCTGACATAACTTCTTTTTGTTAACACTGACAGCTGCAAATCCTTGACATAGACTATGATCTACAGGTCACAGCAGACCTCATCTTGGCCCAGCAATTCTTCAGGAGCAAAATGAATTTAAGATGATTCCTAGATGCAAGGAGAACCAGTCAATCAACCTGCCTTAAAGTTGCTGATGAGTTCATATTTATTCTTTCTTCTCCACTTGCTCTTGTTGCTAAAGAAAAACCACTTGGCTAGTGAACTTGGAGCTCTTTACAAAGTGGAAATTGGAAAACAAATTGAAAGTAGCCCTGTGGGCTTTTTCAGCTGATATTTTTTCTTGTCAATTCATGCTAAGGGAACATTTCAATATATGCTATGTAGGTTAGTAGTTCTATGGAAGAGACCGCCCCAAATTAAATTAGTATATTTTCATGTGGATTTTAGTATATATATATATATATATATATATATATTTGTTTGTTTATTTTCCTTCTATTATTAAAAATATATTCACTCCAGTATGAAACCATTCTTCTTATATACATCAGTAAAAGTTAATACCCTGCTAGCTTTTTTGTTACCTGTCACTGAGAGGTAAAGAAATCAGCTTCCATACTAAGGTGCTGGAACCTGCATACATCAGACTCATCTGGAGAGTTTGCTATAGACTTCTGGGATGATAATGCTCACCCCATTTTGGCATGAGCTACTTTTTATAATGCCAACATTTTCAAGGGCTCATAGCAGTTGTGTACTTATTGTATGTTAGCTGAGAAAATATTTAATGATAAACTGATTGTGAATTCACTATCATCTTTGAATGTATTTAAATTTTGTTACTCAAACCATTTTTGAATGTATTTGGATTTCTTTAATCACATCATTATCTATTTACATTTGGGAAACAGTTGTCATGTTTGAGAAGGGTATGGTTTATATAGTCTGTTGGTAATGCTGACTGTGTATATGGATTCAAGGATATCTTATTTTCATTCTGAAGCTGATAGTCTTTAAGTTGAGGGTGACTGTCTTAAGTTGAGAGGAATTTGTTTAGATTTAATCTGTGGTTATTTTGTTGGCAATTTGTTTTTAACAGGTATTTGTTACTCCTGCAGTATGCTGGGTACCACCATCAGTTCTGAGCTGTCCTATATAAAATTTTAAATTAGGTATAGCTAGCTGGTTTTTAATGCCCTTGACCACCAGCTCCTTTCAATCATTTCCATAATATCTAATGGGGTTTTAAAGATGTCTTAGGTTTTTTTAAATATATATATATATATATATATATATATATATTATTAAATCATCGCTGTGTACATTGATATGATCATGGGGCATCATACACTAGCTTCATAGACCATTTGACACATTTTCATCACACTGGTTAACATAGCCTTCCTGGCATTTTTTTAGTTATTGTGCTAAGACATTTACATTCTACATTTACTAAGTTTCACATAAACCCTTGTAAGATGCACCGCAGGTGTGATCCCACCTATCCCCCTCCCTCTACCCCCCTCCCCCCTCCCTCCCCTCCCTTTCCCCCTTCCCCCTATTCTTAGGTTGTAACTGGGTTACAGCTTTCATGTGAAAGCCCTAAATTAGTTTAATAGTAGGGCTAAGTACATTGGGTACTTTTTCTTCCCTTCTTGTGATACTACTCTGTTGCTTAGGCCGAAAGTCCTGAGCATCATTTTTGAATGTCCTTCTTTCTTTCGCACCTTACATCCAGCCTGCCAGCAAGCCCCGCCAGCTCCAAATCCCCCCCAATTTATCCAAAATCCAGCCACTTCT
>CAUYPK010010620.1:0-56540 GCA_963574355.1 Loris lydekkerianus
TACCAGAGTCCCTGGTCAGATGGATGAGCTAGTGTGGAGGCTGGGAGGACACAGGAAGGGGGATGCAGAGTTGCATGGCTCCCACAGTTCCTCGTCAGGGAATGCAGAGCCACGGTGGGTGCTTGTCACCAGTCGGGGGTCACTGCACAGCTCTTATGGAGGTCTGAGCGGCGCCAAGGCCAGGAGTTTGAGGTTGGTATGAGCTGTGACGTCAGGGCACTCTACCCAAGGCAGCAGCCCAAGGCTCCAGTGTGCAAAACCGTCTCACTCTGCCCCTAAGGTTTAGGGCTGTGAGGCAGTTCAGTCCCTGCCTTTAAGCTGCTCAGTCACTAGGTTACTTTGTCCCGCCTGTTCTTTGCTCTGGGACCCTGAGGGCAGAGCTTGCCGGAGCAGTTTTTTCACACAGTGGCTTTCACTGAGCGCAGCTCAGTGGCTCATTTTGGGGCCCCGGACAATGCCCAAAGTTCTCCACACTTTTCCTCAAGCTCTCCCCCAGGCAGCTCAACTGAGCGCCAAGTCCAAGAACACCAAAAAAGTTCACAGGTAAGGCCTTTCCAGTTTGCAGTCTCACTGCTGCTTGTACTCACAGTTGCCGGCGTGATTAGGTCGATCGAACACAGGCAGCCACTTGCCAGATTTCCACTCTTTTTGTCCTCCTCCTGGGGTCCAGAAGTCCCTTGCTGACTCCCTGTATCCTCAAAGGGATGATCATAGGCAGATCCCACTGGCCAGAGATGTCTGGAGTCTTGTCTCCCCAGACTTGCTGTGCCCAGTTGCAGGGAAGCTATTACTCAGCCGCTATCTTTAATCCCCTCCCTTAAACAATATTTAATCTTTTCAATGCACCAGTGTTGAACATCTTATATTAAATTTATTCCTAAGTGTTTTTATGCCATTATAAATGGAATTGTTTTTCTAATTGCTCATTGATGGTAATATTGAAATATAATTGATCCTTGTATATTGAACTTACATCCTGTAATGTTGCTAAACTCACTTACCATATATACTCGAGTATAAGCCGAGTTTTTTTGGCACAAAATTTGTGCCGAGTTTGGGTTTTTCAGCACAAATTTTGTGCCGAAAAAACTCAGCTTATACTCAAGTATATACAGTACTTGTTTCTCATTATTAGATACCATTCCAATCTGTACGCTTTTTATTTCTTTGTCTTGCCTTTGGTGCTAGTTAGGATCTGATATTGAATAGAAGGGATGAGAAAAGACATCTTCACCTTGTTTGTTTATCTTACAGGAAAACATTCAGTCTTTAACCATTAAGTATATAATGTTAGTTGTTGGTATCTCATAGGTGCCCTTTCTCAGTGTCAGCTGTTAAACAACAGCAGCAACAAAAAAGGGCGGGCTTTCAGTCTCCCTTATGATGCTGTGTTTTGGTTAAAAAGTTACTGTATGCTGTATTTTTTTTAAGTAAGAAGAAACATCCAAAGCAGTTGAGTGATCGGAAGGTGGGTCCTCTAGGAATGAAGAAGCCTTCTGCCAGATGGCTTTTCAACATGCTTCCTTCAGAATCATCTGCCTTATTAACAATGGTTTTTGTCTTAGAAGTTTGTCTTTGAGTTTATAAACTGACATAATTTCTTATTCTGTCATGAATGGACACTGCTCTAGTCCTTTGATAAGCTAATCACACATTTTCACCATCTCATTTTAGGCACTTTTTTTGTAGTGTTAATATCATCTTCATCATCACTATTATCACAATCACCTTGACTCAGTCATTTCAGTTGTTTCACCATCAGTTAGTGAATGAACAATTGGAGCCTAATTACTGATGTTATAATAAAAGCTTCTTTGATATCAACTTCTTCTGGTTTAGTGATGGACTCCAAAGATACAGTCTTTGCATATGTAAGGAGATCAGACATCATTTTTTTTTCACTTGACATACGAAATCCTTCAGACTTACACTTTGTTCATTCTTTGATGATGAACAAAGAATAGAACAGAGTCACAGGCCAGTGGTTGTGCCAAGCATGCACACCCATGTCTTTATAGTCAGTGTGTTCCATATGTTGGCAACAACATATTCAGCATCCTTCCTGCTAAACTCCTTTTGAAAACTTTCCACAGCCATGCCTCTGTTCACTGCCACTAATAACATGCTTTTCAAGAAATTGTTTTTATGTTTACTCTTCATTGATCTAAGGACACTTACATCACATGAATTAATGAAGTCACATTTGGGGGAAAGTACGTGGCATAAACATTTTATATCATCTAGAGCAGGCGTCCTCAAACTGCGGCCCGTGGGCCACATGAAGCCATGTGAATTGTATTTGGTCCTGTTTTGTTTTTTACTTCAAAATAAGATATGTGCAATGTGCATAGGAATTTGTTCATATATTTTTTTTAAACTATAGTCCAGCCCTCGAACAGTCTGAGGGACAGTGAATTTGCCCCCTATTTAAAAAGTTTGAGGACGCCTGATCTAGAGGATGAGCAGAAAAGTTTTCAAGGAATAACAAAATCTTGCAGTCATCCTCCAGTCCAGCTTCCCTGAAGTGAGCACTAGCCACAGATACAAAATGTTTGTGAAACCAATTAGAAAAATTTCCTTGGCAGTGCCTGTAGCTCAGTTGGCAAGGGCGCTGGCCACATCCACCTAAGGTGGCAGGTTCAAAACTGGCCCGGATCTGCTAAGCAACAATGACAGCTGAAACAAACAAATAGCCAGATACTGTGGCGGGTGCCTGTAGTCCCAGCTACTTGGGAGGGTGAGGCAAGAGAATTACTTAAGCCCAAGAGTTGGAGGTTGCCATGCACTGTGATGCCACAGCACTCTACCCACGGTGACAGCTTGAGACTCTGCCCCTCCCCCCCCCAAAAAAAGAAAAATTTCCTTGGTAATACATGCCTTTTTGTTGGCATAATAATGGACTGTAAGGAATTTACTCCTTGGAAACAGTGAGGCTGCAAGCTTTTGCCTATCACACCAAGGTTACACTTATGCATGCCTGCTGCATCAGCACTTCCCACCCCTTAGCACAGTTATTCTGTCCTTGGCATCCTTAATACATGTAGGTCTATCTCATCAGCTGTGGTGGGTATCTTTCTGGGGGCAATAACACTAAAACAGTTTTGTTTTATCTGTATTATAGACTTGTTCTAGCATCAGATTTTCTTTAGTGAGGACATTGGCAAACTCATCAGTGAATTTCTTTGCTGCCTTTTGGTCAGCAGATGCTTTATTACCACAAATTTCTAAAAATTTAATGCCATACTCACAGTTCCCTTCAATTTTCTGTTCATTGTGATAGACCTTTGCTGTTACATGATCAGCATACCATTAAGTGCATGTGTTCGTCATGTCACTGGCAGATTCACTCTTCTATATACACACAGGATCTTCATTTTTAGCTTCGTGCAGTGTTTTTCTATTAGTGACTTCTGTTCATCATTTTTCAGCATGGAAACTTTGAAAATTTATCTGTCGTTTCTTCAGGTCACGCATATATGGTGGTTATCCCAACACCATACTCTTTTGTTAAGATGTTTCACACTTAGACCAATGTCCAGACTTTCTGTGCTATAGATAAACATAAATGCTCACTCTTTCTCTTATCACTGTTACCCAGAGGGATATCGGTAGGCCTTTCTGAAATTTTTAATAACAATACCTTTACACCATAGAGCAGAGAATAAGCACAAAAACACAGTAAGTAATGCAAATAGGTCTTGGCCCCAAGTGGGGCATCATGGGGAACCTGCTCTTGCTGTGTCCAGCTGCGCACTTTCCATTTTATTACTCATCATGAGTGTGTTTGCAGGAGGAAACTGGGTCGTCCTGAGTGGGGTTGAAAGGATCTTTCTTCCCCAGAGAATGCTGAATAACTACGTTGTGTGCCTGCATTTTTTTGTTTTTGTTTTTGTTTTTTGAGACAAAGTCTCGCTTTGCTACCCTGGGTAGAATGCCCTGGCATCATCATAGCTCACAGCAACCTCAAACTCTTGGGCTCAAGTGATCCTCTTTCCTTAGCCTCCCAAGTAGCTGGGACTACAGATGCCCTTCGTAATGCCAGGCTATTTTTAAAAACTGAGTCACACTCTTGCTCAGGCTGGTCTCAAACTCCTGAGCTCAAGTGATCCACCTGCCTCAGCCTCCCAAAGTGCTAGGATTACAGAGCCAGTGTGCCCAGCTATGTGTACCTGCATTTTGACTCTGACCCATCACACAAAGTCAGATATGGAATTTTCTATTTGTATCATCATGTCAGTGCTCAAAAAGTTTCAGGTTTGGGGCATTTTGGATTTTAGATCTTCAGATTAGGGATGTCCAACATGTACTGTGTTTTTTCCTATACAAACATACTATGAAAAGTTTAATTTATAAATAGGTACAGTAACAGATTAACAATAATAGCTGATAATAAAATAGAACTATTATAGCAATATATTATAATAAAAGTTATGTGAATGTAGTCTTTTTTTTTTTCTTTTTTTAGAGACAGAGTCTCACTTTGTCGCCCTGGGTAGAGTGCTGTAGCATCACAGCTCACAGCAACCTCTAGCTCTTGGGCTTAGGCGATTCTCTTGCCTTAGCCTCCCAAGTAGCTGTGACTACAGGTGCCCCCCCACAATGCCCGGCTATTTCTTTGTTGCAGTTTGGCCAGGGCTGGGTTCTAACCTGCCACCCTCAGTTTACGGGGCCAACACCCTACTCACTGAGCCACAGGCACTGCCCAATACCTACTTCTTTTTAAAATTGTTTTTATTGTCTAAAAGTAGCAAGTATATTGGAGAGGAACATGGTACTTAAAATCTTAATGTTGACCTTACATTATCAGGGAAAAAGGAGAAGCCAAAGAAATTCACTAAACAACCAAAAAAGCAGATATCTTCACCCTGTGCTCAGAAGAAAGAAAAGGCATCAGAGAAGGTAACTTTAAATTATCTACTATTACTCTAAAGTTCATATGGAAAAATAAGCAAGTGAGTATAGCCATGAAAAATCCAAAACAAAAGAATAATGGATACACAATGGAGTACTAACAATATAAAAATGAATGAAGAAATTTTTTATAGACTGATCTGATTAAAGATCTCTAAAATATATCAACAAGTGAAAAAAGGAAGGTGCACTACAGTAGCATGATACACTACCCTCGTGTGAAATAAATAGGGAGATATATATATATATATATATGAGCTTCTTCATATGTACATAAATTATCTCTGGAAAGTTACATAAGAAATTGATAAAATTGGTTGCCCCTCAAGAAGGGAACTGAATGTGTGGGAGACATAAACGAGAGGCTTTTTATTATATGTGCTATTTATACCTTTTGAGTTTTGAGCCAATTATTACTTAGTCAGAAAATAGACTTTTATTTTTTGAGACAGAATCTCATTCTTTCTCCCTGGGTAGAGTGCCATGACATCATAGCTCACACAACCTCAAACTCTTGGCCTCCAATGATTCTCTTATCTTAGACTTCCAAGTAGCTGGGACTACAGGCACCTGCCACAATGCTGGGCAAATTTTTTTCTATTTTTAGTAGAGTCAGTGTCTTGCTCTTGCTCAGACTGCTCTCAAACTCCTGAGCCCAAGAAATCCACCCACCTTGGCCTCCCAGAGTGCTAGGATTACAGGCGTGAGCCACCACGCCCAGCTCAAAAAAAATAGACTTTTAAAATTAAAAATAAATTATATTTTGTGACCTATTAAAATATTCTTATTTCCCTTACCTTTGAAAAAAGGTATAAACGAGGCAGGAATGAGAAGACAGTAGAAAGAGAGATCATGAATTTCAAAACTGTGTGGAAGGTTGAGGCCGCAATAAGATACACACAGCTAAATTGGACAGATTGTACATTGCTGTTCATGTTAAGTACCATGAGTAGGTTAATTCTAAAAGATTGCATTGGGGTGTCCTTGGCTGCCACATTCAGGGGCCTAAAAAAATTAAAAAAAAAAAAAAAGATTGAATAGGCTCGGCGCCTATGGCTCAAGAGACTAAGGCGCCAGCCACATACACCTGAGCTGGCAGGCTCTAATCCAGCCCAGGCCCACCAAACAACAATGACACTACAACCAAAAAATAGCCAGGGCTTTGTGGAGGGTGCCTGTAGTCCCAGCTACTTGGGAGGCGGAGACAGGAGACTTGCTTGAGCCCAGGAGTTTGATGCCACGGGACTCTACCCAGGGCAACAGCTTGAGGCTCTGTCTCAAAAAAAAAAAAAAAAAAATAAGAGTGAATAAGCTAGGACTCCAAGGTGTGCAGATAAAGCTGAGTTCAAGTTCTAGGTCTGTGTCTTTTTAGAAAAATTACTCTGAACATGTTTTATTATAGAGATAATAATAGTGCCTGTCTTACATAGTTGTTTCAAGGTTTAAATGAAATAGCACTAATGCTCTTGGTACAGTGTCTTACACTCAATAAATGTGAACACTTTTTATTATTAACTATAACACTAATCAGTAAATATGTTCTAACTGGGCCTTAATGTTGTCTACTCTTTTTTAGTCAGCTTCTAGAGATGTGTCTCCTTTCGTGTGAGTATTGCGTCTTAATCCAACTAGATGTCCACTCTTAAAGCAGCATCAATGCTGATTTTTGTTCGATTTTTTTAATAGTGTGAGTATGCAGAAGAATAAGTGGGATGCCACAAGATCCTTGAGATTCAACCAGGATGCACAAAGAGAAGATGGTAAATTTGTTATTGGGGTAATGTACAAACTGGATATAAACAGCAGTGTGATCAGAGTATCTTTCATTTTATGAAGTATATGAAACAGCTAAAATAAGGCCCCAAATTTGCACATTCCTTAGGCAACAACCACAGTTTCATTACTAGACAATTCCAGTGAATGTTTTATATATCTGTGGTTTTGAGATCTCCAGATAGACTTTGCCTATCACTTTTACTGTAAAGGCGACTGAATATGTTTTAAGATGTTTTGTAGTGATCTAAAAAGTAGGACGGTTATCCACATGCAAGTCATTTTGTGACTTGCTACCTTAAATTCTTCATACATACATAGATGTATATGTCTGTAAAATATTATCAAATGATATTTTTATACCTTGAGGGTTATAGACTTTTTTAAGAAAAAAGTTATAAATCATCCTCATGAGAAGTTTATTATTTTTTACCTTCAGATCAGCGGCGGATGTCTGAAATTACAGGGCATCTAATAAAAATGAGACTGGGCGATCTGGACCGAGTCAAATCAAAGGAAGCAAAAGAAGTAAGCATTTCATACTAGTATACTGTACTTCCATAAGATATCCCTTCTTTTATTTTCAGCAAAGTATATAAAGATGTTTCAAGCAGAATTTTAAAAGAGTAATTTTTTTTTCTTTGAGATAGAGTCACACTTTTTTTGCCCAGGCTAGAGTACTGTGGTGTCAGCCTAGCTCATAGAAACCTCACTCCTGGCTTGAAACGCTTGTCCTGCCTCAGCCTCCCCAGTAGCTTGGACTATAGGTGCCCGCCATGCCTGGCTACTTTTTTCTATTTTTAGTTGAGACAGGGTCTCACTCTTGCTAATGCTGGTCTTGAACTCCTAAGCTCAAGGGATCCTCCCACGTTAGCCTTCCAGAAGGCTAGGATTATAGGCATGGACCACTGTGCCCAGCTTTTTTTTTTTTTTTAAATTAATTAATTAATTTATTTTTTTATTATTAAATCATAGCTGCATACATTGATATGATCATGGGGCATCATACACTAGCTTCATAGACCATTTGACACATTTTCATCCCAATAGTCAATATAGCCTTCCTGGCATTTTCCTAGTTACCGTGGCATGACATTTACATTTCACATTTGCTGAGTTTCACACTTACCCGTGTAAGATGCCCCATAGGTGTAATTCCACCAATACCCCTTCCTCCATCCCCCTTCCCCCTCCCTCTTCTCCCCTTCCCCCTTTCCCCTATTCTTAGGTTGTAACTGGGTTATAGCTTTCATGTGAAAGCCCTAAATTAGTTTAATAGTAAAGCTGAGTACATTGGGTACTTTTTCTTCCATTCTTGAGATACTTTACTAAGAAAGATATGTTCCAACTCCATCCATGTAAACATGAAAGAGGTAAAGTCTCAGAGAACTCAAACGCATTAGCAAGAAAAAAACAAGGGATCCCATGGCAGGCTGGGCAAGGGATTTGAAGAGAAACTTCTCTAAATGTAATCCGCTGATTGTTACAGAAGTTACCCGAGATTCCTGATACCCTTAGCCCTCTAAGTTTTAGGACCACTGAGGATGGTCCTAAATGGAGTACCCAATGTCTCACTGGTAAAGATGTTCAAGTGTTTAACTGAAAAGAAAAAAAGAGATGTGAACATATTTGCATTCAGACTAAGAAGCAGAGAAAATTGGGATGGCATTGGAACGGTAAAGGAGATTTTTTGGGTGAGGACAATCTTTAATGCCACCTCAACTCTAACTACCCATGTAAGTTGGATTAGTCCAAACCCATAGTTATTCTGGGATCTTTTCAAGCCAGATTACTCTCAAGTATGCCAAAGTGGATTGATTCAGGATTTCAGATGTTTGTTAAATACCATGGCAAAATACACTTCTAATACAAGAAGTGTTTCTCTTCAATTAGAAGTTGAGCATGGCAGGTGAGTCCTGACTGGAGCCAGCCTGTTCCATTCTGTGGGGCTTTATTTACAAACTGCCTCTCTTTAAGCAATGTTACTTTTGAGGCAATTTGTAGAATAGAGACAAAAATCTTTGTGCGAAATTATGACCCCCCCAAAGGGATATGCAGGAGTCCCACTTATTCTTTTATTTGTGGGGACTTCAGGGGTGGGAGGATGTGAGCCTGGAAGTATGACAAACAGCATGAAATTTCTGCCTTGTGGCAAGGGAGGAGACTGGCTGAATGACAAGCCATCATGGGTCGAATTTAAAGGATGTACCAAGCAGTGTCAGAAAGAAGAGGAGATGGAGGCTCCAGTCTTGATACAGGCCAAGTGCCAGGCAAGCCAAAAAGATCAAAAACCTAGCCAAACACCTACAGTCTTAATACAGGCAAAGTGCCAGGTAAACCAAAAATATCAAACACCTAGCCAAAATGAAACAAAGCTAAAAAGCAAAACCCATGTCCTTCCTCTGCATATACTTGGAATACTTAGAAGAGGGAGGAGGAGAAGGAGAAACAGAAGGAAAGAGAGGGAAGGAGGAGCAGATCTAAAGGACTGAAATATTAAATTGTGTGAAATCCTGCAGGTTCAATGTCAGCGATTCATTAGTTGCACATGGCCTCACTCTCCTCTGAAGTCCATATAGGTTTGAAAAGAACCCAGAGAAAGGAAAGAATAAAAGGGAGCCTGAGTCTCATTACTCCCCTCCAAACAGAGCTCTGAATATTTTTGGACATTTCCTCTGGGTTCCCAGTACCTTGGGGATTCAGTCAACAGTGGATGGTAAGTTCATTCCCTGGAGAGAAAGGGATACCTGAATATGGACCTCAGAGTCTCTAATGTGAGCAAAGATTGAAGCCAACTGTGTTCCTTTTTTAAAAAAAGGCCCTGAATTCAGGCTGTCTGGAAATTAAATAGGGAGCACTGCTCGTGGCTACAGCTTGTTAATGTCATTGCCACCCATAATTGGCTCTGGGGATCTCTTCTGAAACACACCAGCAAATGCATCTTCATTCTGCATCCAAGCAACTGGTTTGGAGGAGGCAAGCTTTGTTTCTGACCTTTCACAGCAATCTCTTCCTGGAACTCAGGAGGAGAGTCAGTGCCTTGGCTGTGACCTCTGTGATATCTCATGACCCACCCCTCTGTCACCTTTCTGATCACACTTCTCCCACATTCCCTCCACTCCCACCAAACTGGCTTCTTCATAGCAAATGAGCTCCTGCTTCAGGGTCTCTGAACTTCTGTTTCCTCTCCTTGAAATTCCCCTCCTCCTTCACATCCTCAGATCTCACCAGGAATATCACCCTCCCTGACAGCCCTACTTAAAGTTTTAAATCCCTATGGCTTCCTAACTCTCCTGTCTACTTTATTTTTTTCTTATTTCTTAGTGCTTATTTCTATTTAATGTAGCATATAGTTCACTGATTTAACTTATGCCTTATTCATCTGCCTCCAGCTAGCATGAATGCTCCTTGAGGGGAGGAATTTGGTCTTTTTTTTTTTTTTTGCAGGTTTTGGCTAGGGCTGGGTTTGAACCTGCCATCTCCAGCGTATGGGGCGGTGCCCTACTCCTTTGAGCCACAGGCACCACAGGCACCACCCGGGAGGAATTTGGTCTTTTGCTTCCCCTACTCAATCTCCAGTGTCTAGGTCAGAGCCTTTCACAAACGTTTGTTAAATTACCCAATAAAGTAATACATGGGAACAGGGATTTGGTAATTTGAAAACCTGAGTGTGGCGCTGTCTGAGCTGGTAGTCAGTGGAGAGCTAGGCTAAATTTGGCTCAGTTTCACACCCATGAAGAACCTCCCAGTGTATTTGTTAGAATATTCCTACCTTGGGTCACAGGAAGACCCAGGGACGGAAAGCTGATGCTAGGGTTCCCTGGAGATGGCAGCTGCCTCCTGTTATTTTGAAGCTTTATCAAAGCCCCAGATGGTGCCCCCAAAGCTGTTCATCTCACCTGGTGTTCAAGGCCTGCTGCAGCCTGATGCCAATCAATCTTTATATATCTGCATCCAATAAAATGCCTCAAGCTTATAATTTAAAAAATCCTCCCCCAGTTTGCATTCAACCTCATTATATAGACTTGCTTGGCAGAATATTTAAAAACCTACAATGGGGCATGCTGGTTCACACCTGTAATCCCAGCACTGTGGGAGGCTGAGGCAGGTGGATTGCTTGAGCTCACCAGCTCACCAGTTTGAGACCAGCCTGAGCAAGAGCAAGACCTTGTCTCTCTAAAAAAAAAGAAGCCAGGTGTGTGGCAGGTGCCTGTAGTCTTAGCTGCTATTTGGGGGCCTAAGGCAAGAGGATTACTTGAGCCTAAGATCTTGAGATCTCCCTGAACTATGATGCCATGACACCCTACCACTCTACTAAGGGCAACAAAGTGAGACTCTGTCTCAAAACAAACAACAACAAGAAAAAATCCTTCTTTTTTTCAGATTTCTACCTTTTAGCTCAACTTCTCCACCTTCTCAATGGAGATTAATGGGGTCCTACAGTTTGAGGGGTTCTGTCTTCCCTCTTGGGGTTCTCAACATCAAGGATCCTTGAATCTACTAACAAGGACTGAGTTTTCTTTGGTGGCATTTGTTAAATATGACATCACATGAAGCATCATCTGGAGACCAGCAGATGCAGTATCTACCACACATCACTTAACCCACAATGCACATCAGCATATGAACATGTAAACACACTGACACACATACAAACGTGAACCCACAGACGTGCAGAATTAAATACACACAACAAAAGACACAAACACACAAAGACACACACAAGTGCAGGGCAGCGCCTGTGGCTCAGTGAGTAGAGCACCAGCCCCATATACCGAAGGTGGCAGGTTCAAACCCAGCCCCAGCCGAACTGCAACCAAAAAAATAGCCAGGTGTTGTGACAGGCACCTGTAGTCCCAGCTACTCAGGAGGCTGAGGCAAGAGAAGCGCCTAAGCCCAGGAGTTGGAGGTTGCTGTGAGCTGTGACACCACGGCACTCTACTGAGGGCAATAGAGTAAGACTCTGTCTCTACAAAAAAAAAAAAAAAAAAAAAAAAAGGACACAAGTGCAAGTGCATGAAGCAAACTTCCATGGACTGAATTTCTTGGTCTAAATTCAACTCAGCTTTCTGGATCATAGCACTGAAAGACATTAACAGCTTGTTAAAGCTTATGCCTTAAAGAAAGAGGCATAGATTCTTTACCCTATTAGGTAGTTCTTTGCCTTTTTCTTTCTTTAGAATTAGCTGTCTTGACCAAGTCAAACTTTTGGCTTGGTTTCATGTTGAAATAATCATAGCTCAAATGCACACCAGGCTGTTATGATGTGCCCTTACTTTGTTAAATTGTTGGCGAAAGATTATTACAGGAATTATTTTAAGGAAAAGTGTTTGCATTGGAGACGTGCTACAAATATGGTAGGGAATTACCTACCAAGAAGTGGGTAGGGAAAAATCACATGTAGGGAAAAATCAAAAGAGCTACAATTCGCTTTTATTTTTTCGATTCTTGAAACTGGGATAAATGTTCTAAGGGCTGGTTCCCTGACAGTACAAAATCAGCACAACTGATCTGACAAAGGAAGATAAATAAGGAAACATTTATTTCAAGGGAATCAGGCATCAGGTATCTCTTTGCCTTCTTTCCCTCTCTGTCCTCTTCCCTCCCTTTTCCTCCTCCACCTCTTTCAGCTGCTTCTTGCTGGAAATAATCTCACAAAGCCTTTCTCTAACAGGCATGGAATTATTTATCTTAGTCTTTTAGCTCTGGGATACAATGTGCATATATATGCATGCATGCATGCACACACCTGGGCACGCACTTACATGGTACCGCAAGTTTCCACGAAAGTTGTTTTGTTTTTCAATGAGAATCAATGTGACACCACTTCCAAACTTGTTTATAAGTGGCACATCAATCAGGTTGTGAAGTGAGAACTTTTAAAGAAGGAATTGTTCGTATTAAGCCCTAAAACAGTGTTCTCTTCCATTGATTATCCAAACCAATTTGCTGTATGTAGAATTGCTGTGTTAAGAAAAATATTAGCTGTTGATACCATCCAATGGCACTTAGATAGATTTTTCCCTTAACATAAGGTGCAGGTGTAGTTTTCCTCAATCTCATAATTAAAAAAAGGTGATAAGCTCTGTGTTCAGAATCAATTCACTTTGATTTCAAGGAGCATAATAGAACGTCTGTTGTTCCTGAGATAAATAGCCTAATCTCAGTACAGAGCACACCCAAGCTGGTAGGAATAATGTGTATTTGTCCTATCAAGGTTCTTTACCTGGGGCTTCCTGACCTGAAAGATCTGTGGATAAAATTTAGGGCTCTGTGACTTTGATGGGAAAAATTTACATATAACCTAAAATCTAGCATTTCAGTTAATTATAAATATAAGCAAAAATGACAGTAGTAATACCAATTGACTTTTCACCTATATGAATCATAGATGGTTTATGGACAATTATAGGCTTCTTTAGTGATCTGACGTAGTCTATCTTATGCATTTAGAAACATCATTTTATGGAGGAATCCATGGGCTTCCTCAGAAGGTGAAAGGGTCTACAGCAGGCGTCCTCAAACTTTTTAAACAGGGGGCCAATTCACTGTCCCTCAGACCATTGGAGGGCCGGACTATAGTTTAAAAAAACAAAACAAAACTATGATCAAATTCCTATGCACACTGCACATATCTTATTTTGAAGTAAAAAACAAAACGGGAACAAATACAATTCACACCGCTTCATGTGGCCCGCGGGCCGCAGTTTGAGGACGCCTGGCTACAGCATCATAAGGGTTAAGACCCCTGTTCCAGGAGACCGGAACATTAGTAAAGGTCATAGTGCGGCACAGTCTGTGGAGGCACCTGGAATCTCACCATCCGGAAAGTTTTATTTGGGGGCCTTTAGGCTTCTCAACTGCTCAGTGACATGGCCAGGCTAATGCCCCAGGGTGGAGTTTGTTGTTACTATATTTAACATTCTTCAGTGCAGTATCAGAGGTGAAAGGAAAGGAGAAAAAGATGAGACAGCACTCTCCCATTCTTCCATATACTTTAAAAATGAATCTCATTCTATATTGGTATTTTGTAAACTTGTTTTCCCCTGTGCCCCGAGTAGAGTGCCATGGCATCATCATAGGTCACAGCAACCTCAACCTCTTGGGCTCACATGATCCTCTTGCCTCCTGAGTAGCTGGAACTACAGGTGTCTGCCACAATGTCCAGCTAATTTTTTTAATTTTTAGTAGAGATGGGGTATTGTTCCTACTCAGGCCGGTCTTGAACTCCTGAGCTCAAGGGATCTACCCACGTCAGCTTCCCAGAGTGCTAGGATTAGAGGTGTAAGCCACTGTACCTGGCCTTAAAGAAATGTTTTGACAGGGAAGTGCCTGCGGCTCAAAGGAGTAGGGCGCTGGCCCCATATGCTGGAGGTGGTGGGTTCAAACCCAACCCTGGCCAAAAACTGCAAAAAAAAAAAAAAAAAGTTTTGATAGCAAACCTGCATGTAGTACTTTTCCAGTCCCAAGCGCTGTCCCAAGCACTTGGCCTGTATTATCTCATTTAATTCTCATAGCCTCTCTCTGAAGGAGGTACTGTCATGGACTATTATAAAAGTTGGCTAAAGGAATAGCTATCATTTATTAAATACTTATCATGTGCCTGGTACTGTTTTCAGAGTTTTGTACATGGTCTCATTGATTCCTCCCCAAAGCCCACAGCTAGGTTTTATCCTTTTTACAGATAAGGGAACTAAAACACAAAGAGATTAAGTACCTTGCCCAAGATCACACAGTTGGAAGGTCACCAGTGGAACCTTTTAGATGCCAGTGGAGAGGCTGTTTTGAATCACTAGGCAATCCTGCCCTCTACTGTGATTCTTTGGGCATACGGTTGCTGCATTATTCCTAGACTAGGATGCAACTTTTTCTTTCATGGAGGTGGGGTGGGGGGATGGATCCTCCAAGGTGAGTTTACCTTCAATGTAGTATCTTTTCTTGAGAAAAAAGAAGAGAAATAAATGAAACAGCAACTGTAGCAATTCCTCTTCCTCCTGGGCTGTCATCTGGCTATGAGCTTAGGCTGGCTCTCAAATACCTAACCTTATTTTAAATCCCAATAGCCTCTCCTTTGGGGCACCTGCTCCGCCAAACGTCCTTCTTGGAGACAGTCACACACCACCTAGTGACTGATGGAGGAATTGCATACTCCTCTCAGCCCTGAAGGGAGATCAGCAGGCAGTTGCCAGGATGGGTAGTGGGGAAAACCTCTCTGGCTGGTAAGATGAGACTAAGGATATCACGGAGGCCAGAGGCATCTGCATCTGTATAAGAAGACTTGAGTCTTCATCGTGGGCACATCTGGATAGCTGACGAAAGTGTTTTCACAGTACATCTGGCTGGATAGACTTAACCACACAGTTCATCTTAAGGGAGCAGTTTTTTCTCCAACAAAACTAACTGCCGTGAAAAAAAAATCATGAACAAAACATAGCTGTAATTTGTCAAATTTAAATAATGCCAATAAGCTAAGTGGATTTGCTCTTTTTATCGAGACCTTCTGTTTTATTCTAGGCACTGTGTTAAGTGTTTTACATAAAGTGTCTCATGTACTCTTTTTTTTTTTTTTAACAGCTCTGAGAGATAGAGATTAAATTCTTTGTGTGACAGAACTGGAGCTCAGTGAAGCTAAGACACTGTCCAGTTTCTCGCAGATGGTGTGTGACAGAGCCAAGAATAGAATACAGCCTATTCTGACCCCAAAACCCAGAGAAGTCTCCTCTGCCAGACTGCCTCAACTGCGTGCATGTGAGCCCACACATATGCATTTAGGTTTATAAAAGTTCACTTATTTAACTAAGTTAACTTCTATACAGCAAACATTTTTGAAAAGTAAAAATCTCATGCTATTACTATGAGGATGTAGGCAGGGGAGAGAGGGGTATTCTTAATCACTATGGTTACAATAAACTTCTTGAGGATTTGACTTTTATCACAAATATTGTTTTAAATAAGCAAATAATAGCAAATTAAATTCAACAACATATTAAAATAATAGTGACCAAGTGGGATTTGTCCTAGGAATGCAAGGGTGGTTCAATGTAAGAAAATCAATCAATGCAACATATAGTGTTAATGGAATGAAAAATATATGTATAATCATCATGATTGATACAGTAAAGGTATTTGACAACATGCAACACTTTTCAGGATTAAAAATACTTGGAAAAGAAGAAGTAAAAGGGAATTTCCTTAACATGAGAAAGAGCATTTATTAAAAACCCACAGTGAATATAAAACCTAATAGAAAAAGACCAAAGGATTTCCTCCTAAGATCAGGAATAAGATGTGGATGCCTGCTGTCACCACTGGTATTCAACACTGTACTAGAGTTTCTAGTCAAAGAAATTAGATAAGAAAAAGACATAAAAGGCATCCAAATTGGAATGGAAAAAGTACATGTGTATTTACTCAACACACGATCCCATATATAGAAAATCCCAAAGAATATAAAGGGAAATTATTAGAGCTAATGTACAAACTCAGCAGAGTTGCAAGTGAAAAGCCAAACAGACAAGACTCAGTCAAGTTTCTATACATCTCTAATGAATAATTCAAAAAGAAAATCAAGAAAACAACCTCATTTACAATAGTATCTAAAAGAATAAACTACCTGGAAACAAATTTAATGAAGGAGATAAAAGATTTGTACTTTGAAAACTATGAAACATTGGCCAAAGAAACCAAAAAAGAGTCAAGTAGATGGAAAAACATCTTATATTCATGGATTGGAAGATTTAAGTTGTCAATATACCAAGGATAACCTGGGGTGGCTCCTGTGGCTCAAAGGAGTAGGGTGCCGGCCCCAGATGCCAGAGGTGGCAGGTTTAACCCCAGCCCCGGCAAAAAAAAAGAGTGATCTATAGATTCACTAAAATCCCTATCAAAATTCCAAAAACATTTTGGAAAAATTAATTTTATATTCTATTTGGAATTTTAAGGGGTCTTGAATAATTAAAACCATTTTGAAAAATAACAAAGTTGGAGAACTCGTTTAGAATGTACCACTGGTACTGACATAGTGATAGATAACATAGGCCAATAGGATAGAAACGATGGTCATGAAATAAACCCATACGCGGATGGCCAATTGATTCTTGGCAAGGGTGCTGAGTCCATTCAATAGAGGAAACAATGGTCTCAGTTGTTGATAGTGCAACTGAATTTTCACATGCAAAAGAATACATTGAATCTTTACCTTATATCATAGGACAAATGAAATTAAAATAGATCAATGACTAAATACAAGAGCTAAAACTATAAAACTCTTGGAAGAAGAGAGAGGTAAATCTTCATGACCTTGGATTTGGCATTGGAGTTTTAAACATGATACATGTACCAGAGGGACTAGCCAAAAAAAAAAAAAAAAAAAAAAAAGTAAAAAAAAACAAAACAACTGTGTGTGTGTGTTTGCATATCTCCAGAATTAGAGCATTTTCATTTGGGAGTTGAATCATAGTTCAGAAGTGAGGAAAAAGTTTGAGAAGACCTTTAGACAATTTTCAGTATATCGACATCCTAACAATATCAGATCTTCCCATCCACGAGTACAAGATGTTTTTGCATCTATTTAGAATGCTGAAGCACAGAAAGAGAAGTTATTTATTCACAGTAATACAGTTCACAAATGATAAAATGCCAATTGGAAACCAGGTCTTTGCACTCAAAGTTTATTTCTCTCTCCCAGGGAATGCTGGGACAATTATTCGCTTATAATTTGTGATAATTCATTCCTTATAGGTAGTGTGAACATCATGGCAAAAAGGTTGCAAAGAGAATGCTTAAACTACTTGTAATCAAATTGCTTTTAAGCACACTTCAGCACTTTAGCAGAATCCATTTATATATTAAGAATGAATATGCTAATTGCAAGCCATTCTTGTGTATCCTTGAGGGATCTCTACTGGACAAGCCTCATTTGAATTACTCTCTTTTAACAAACATCTAGTACTTGAGACTTATGAATTTTTGGCACAGAGTCTAAATTATTAATATTTAGATTTTTTTGTAAAGGTAGAATTATAAAAGTAGATTGAAACTGGAACTAACATTTACTGAGCACCTAGTATGTACCCAGAAAGGCAGCCTTTGTTCTTAGAACAGACATAATGTAAAGTAGGATTCAACTCTTCAGCACATCACCCCTTCCTGGAAACAAATAGATTTAGCTCCCCAATAAAATAACAAAAATAGATTAGAGTCTGATAATACTAGGGAGAAGTTTTACATCACACGCTACACAATATAAAAACTCCTTGAAACACATGCTTTTTTAAACCCTCAAATCTTCTCTTTTCTGCAAGCTGCCTTATTTTTCTCTCTCCTTATCCCCTGAAAAGCATCGCAAAATAAATGTCTTGTATTGTCCTGAGCAATTTAATGGTGACCTTTAGATTGTAAACATACCTCAAGAGAAAAAGTCGGGTTTTTAATTGAACAGACAACCAAAACTATTTTTGCAAGATGTGTGTGTGAGTGTGTGTGTGCGCCTGCGTGCACACATGCATGCAGAGTGGTTCTCACTTCATCTGGATTCACTGTGTCATCTTCTTTGCTCTTTAAAACAATCCTAAGAGATTATTTAGTCCCTCCTTTTATAGGAGAGAAGATTGAGTTGCAGAATGAATTGGTAACTTGTCTAATGTTGCACCACTTGTCAATGAGGGGAGCCAGGATGGAACACAGACTTGATTCCAATATTCAGTACACCAAAAACTAGTTCCCAAAAAGAAAGAAAGAAAGGCTTTGGTTTTCCTTTCTTTTCTCTCTCTCCCTTCCTTTCTTTCTTTCTCTCTCTCTCTCTCTTTCTCTCTTTCTCTCTCTCTTTCTTTCTTTCTTTCTTTTTTTTTTCTTGAGACAGTCTCATTCTGTCCCCCTTGGTTGAGTGTCGTGGTGTCACAGCTCACAGCAACCTCAAACTCTTGGGCTTGAGCAATCCTCATGCTTCAGCCTCCTGAGTAGCTGGGACTACAGGTACCCACCACAACTCCTGGCTAGTTTTTCTATTTTTAGTAGAGTCAGGGGGCTTGCTTTTGCTCAGGCTGATCTTGAACTTCTGAGCTCAAGCAATCCACCTGTCTCAGCCCCCCTGAGTGTTTGGATTATAGACATGAGCCACCATGCCTGGCCTGGTGTTCTTGATTTTCATAGCAACAGATATTGGACCTCCTTCAACAGGCTCTTAGTAAGTTGTGCCCGACCATATGTTAGGGTTACTCAAGAAGTTTATAGCACAAAGCAAAGGGTTTAGCAAACTACAGCCAGTGTACCAGGTCCTGCGTGCCACAGATAAATAAAGTTTCATTGGCACACATTGGGCCCATAGCTTCGGATATCATCTATGGCTGTTTTTGCACTACAAAAGAGTTGAGTAGTTGCAACAGAGACCCAATGTGCCTCAAAGCCTGGAGTGTTTACTATGTGAACCAAAAGGGAAAAAGTGTGCCAATCCTCAGTCTACAGAGTCAACTGACAGGCAAACTGGACGTTGGAAACCAGAGCATTCAGCAGGTAGCAGGTGAGCACAAGAGCTATGGGGCTCCCATGGAGTGGAAATTCATTTTAAAACCACTCACAAGTGACCACCATCCTTCCATCTCCCACGCTCCACATTGTTATTCAGACCTTGAAAAAAATCATTTAATAAATTACATATTTATTAAATACTTGCTGTGCACCAAGCTCTGTCACAGGTGCTGTGGATGGAGCTGTGAGCAGAACAGAGGAAGAAGGTGGGAGGAAGAGGAAGAAGGCCATGGGAATTGGTGTCATCTGAGAGCCTGGAGCTTGATACAACGTGAGGCTGGGAGGGAGGCTGGGCTAGGGATGTGGAACACCTCATGGGATTTTATTCCAAGCAAAATGGTTAGCTGCTGAGAACTTTTAAGAAAAGTGTAGGGTGGTATTATCATATGAAAAGATTATCTCCAACTGCTCTGTGGAGAATGGATTGTTGGAAGGTGAGGGTGGAAGCAGGGTGAATAAGGAGGGGCAGTAGCTTGATTTGACTGATAACAGTGGAGACAGAGAAAAGCATTGGATGTGGAATATGTTTGGGGTTAAGAGGACTCATGGATGGGAAGGATGCATCTTACCAAAGAAGCCTAAAGCTTGCCACAGGCTTCCGAGAGCACTAAGGTGAGTGTTGCAAGGTGTAATAGGATTTATTACCATTCTCATCTCTTGCCTGCAGGAACTTGCAATGCCCCAGGTCCCCTGGCACAGAGGCAGCCATGTTGTTACCCACAGACTCATCCTGGTGCCCACGCCCGACTGCTGCTGACATGGGCAGATGCCGCATCAGAATAAATGAATGGCCTGGTGCCAGGCAGCTGGCCTTCTCACAAAAGGATGGATTGGACTGGTTAAAGAGATCTCGACACTTGTGTTGCAGATCCATTAATGTCAGCCACAGGTTAATTCTGAGCAATTTCCAGGTGATCCAATAATTCATTAAACTGACGAAAACAAATCTTTGGAAAATGGAGCTGGTGACAGATAGAAAGCCAATGATTTATTGTCTGGAGAGAAATAAGTGTCCCCCATTCCATTCTCCAGTCCATTGAGTGAATCGAAGTGTTCAGGAAGAACAAGGTAGCTGTAATTTCCACCTAATGGGCGTTGTTCAGGCCCGGTGTGGCAGGGCCTCATAGAGCCTGCTCCAGCGAGTCCTAAGTGGAAGGAAGTGTGACGTAGCAGGAGAAGGTGGACACTGGGGTTAGGCAAAACTGAATTTGAATTCCTGCTCCACCTGTTACTCGCTTTTGTGAACTTGGGCAAGTCACTTCTCATTTCTGACACTACTGGTTCATTTCTTCAACTGGGATAATCATATGTTTTTTTCCTGTACTCAGGACTGGATATAATAAATAAAAAATTTGGAGCACAGTGCCTGGAACATCATAGAATACTCATTAGTAGCCAGCATTTCAGGTGTGCAGCCTTCAGACATATGAAAAAATGCTCATCATCTTTAATCATCAGAGAAATGCAAATAAGACTTATTCTTACTCTCCTATCAGTGCTTAGTGTAATGAATTAGTTTATATTCTTCTTCTAGAGTATATATAACTATCAATTTGTTTATGTATTTCTCTGAATTAAAGAAATACCACATCTCACTTATTTGTATTTTACCATATATTCTGGCTTAATTTTATTGCAACTTTACTTTTATTATGAAACTAGTGTATGATGCCCCATGATCACATTGATGTGCACAGTTATGATTTAATAAAAAGAAAAAAAGAAAATTCAGCCAGGATGGGAGAGTGTTGTGATGCAGGTGGTGGGAAATAGAAAGAGAAAGATAGCCTCTGGTCATGGTAGTAGGCAATTCATGTCAGTTATTGGGTTCTGGGAGAGTGAAAGTATAATGGGATTAGTCAATTCTCCCTCCTCTTGGGCAGGGCCTGTGGCTCAAAGGAGTAGGGTGCTGGCCCCATATACTGGAGGTGGGGGGTTCAATTCTCCCTCCTCTTACTCTCTACCACTCTGTCATTTTTAGACAGTAAGAACGATTAAACAAATTATTCTATTGAGCATATATTGGGAAGATAATGGTTTTCACAATTATGTGCACATAGCTTATATAAATCCAATAAACTTGAGTCTGAATAGCCTGTTTCAGCATTGAAGTTATTCTGCAGAACCTGAATTTGAAATGAGCATGAACATTTAATTAAGAATGATAAGAAAGCACAAGGCAAAACAAAACAACAGAACAAAACACAAAATAGTCAGAATAGATTCAAGAAGCACTCATGTACCATAATTAACCTTATCAATGCATGGATATAATCTGGTGGAGTTTGTTGGGTGGATTTATACATCCTGATGAATAAGATTTCATTTATTATTATTGCCTGCAATTTGGAAAGCTATCACACTGGTATGTGTTGCTAACTAAATTATACTTAAAATTATTTATCTATGCTTTTAGAACTAAGTCACTTCCTTGGTTTTACTGACTTTTTCATTTCCATGTAGTAAATTGGTCCCTTTTAGATGACTGAAAATAACCTAAACTATGCCTAACGTGATCACTTTGTCAGTTGTCAGTGTATTGTTTCTCTGCTCTTGGTTATCTGACAGAATTTGTTTAAGAATGTCTCCTTTAAATCAAGCAGGGGAGGCTGCTTGGGGGAACAATGTGGGAGAGAGGTGTGGTCCTGTGTGAGCTGGGTAGCAGCGGTAAGGGTATGAAGAGATCCGGTAGAGCCTGCCCCGTTACCTGCCCAGTCTCAGTCCCTCCATGACCTTGCAGCCTCTGCCTGATGATGACCTCTGTGCACTTCTCTCCACTGGAAAACCAGAGTCCCCACAGGCTGTGTACACAGAAGCCCTCCCACCCCACCAGTTGCCTGGAATTGCACATGTCTACAGTCGTGGATCCCCCACAGCCTGGAAGATGGCCTGTTGCTTATCAGGTAGCACAGCTCAGCTCCTCTCTGGCCAAATGTGAAAACTTACCTGCTATCTGACAAGCTAACCCACCCTTCCTTGAGATCTGAGTCCCTTCCATGTTCACCTCTCTTTGGGTACTTTTCCTCCGTCCTAGAATATCATACTGTTTTTAGCCCCCATGTTCCATAAAATGCTACAATTATGTTTCTATTTGAGGACAATTAATTTAACCAAGCTTGTGAATAAAAATTAGTTTGCTAGTTTTGTGAAAGGACAGTTCTCTGTAGAAACCAAAGACAACTGGTACTGTGGATGTACTTTACTGATGCTTTAGAGACCATCCTAGACCTTCCTTTGATAGAATGCTTTGTATGAAACACCCTCCATTTAGCCTGCTGTGTGGTGCTCATCTCCTGTTTTGACCCCGTCTGCCATGTCACTTTGATTTGGTCTTTACATTCACAAAGTATAGAAATATGCATACTTTTTAGAGACAATGTATGAATGACTTGCTATCATTATAAGCAGACAAGTCATGAAAAATGGATGATACATTAAAATATTTTAAAACATCTTATTTACCTTAACTTATGGGTCATTTTAATAGTGTAAAGAGTAAATATACATTTTTAGGAGAGAAATATCCAAATTAAAATATGGCAGATGTGTTCTTAAAATAGAAGACCATGTCTAACTTAAAGGAGATTATTGAATATCTAGTTGACATCAAGGGTTTGTAAATTAAATTATCCTATATTTAAAATTGGTGATGCATACAATCACACTTGACAAGTAAAATAAAAAAAAAATCTAAGAAAAATTGTTAAAGTCATGTGCAGTTTCTTGAGACAGAATTAAAAAAGAAATCTTAGCAGGTATTTAATTTATTTATTTCATCAATAAATTTGGCAATATTTGAAAATAAGAACTTTCTAAAAATAGGTATGTGATGCATTTCATTAATTAAAAAAGGGGTGTAGAAAGTTTGATATCATGTGTATTACTCAGATTGCATCAGAAGAAATAGAGATTCAAAGCAAAAATGCATTCATTCATGGATCCAATTTACAGATGCTAGACCTTAGAAATTCCCAAACAAATATAAGGCTATGAATCACGTTTGAAATCTTCAAAGCTTAGTTCTATTTGGGCTTAACTAATGACATCTCTTAGTTTCAATACAGTGTTGAATATGATCCCTGTATAGAGTAACCATTTGGCATTCTTTCACTTCATGAAACCAGGGACAGGAGCAGATAAGGCGTATTTGTTGGATGTTAATTACATCAATTTATTTTATTGAGGAGTGGGCTTTATTATTATTACTTTTATGTTTCCATTTGAGGAACATTAATTTAACTGAGGTTGTGGGAAGAAATGAGTTTACCATTATTTAAAATATATGCCTTATAATAACATGGGATTTCTGTTCCTTTATTTTAAAATATTAAAATATTTTAAAATATTTACCCATATTAAAATATGCGGTACAAAAGTTTTGGTTACATGAATTTCTTTTGTGCAGCTTGAGTCAAAGTTATATGTGTGCCTCTCATCAAGATAGACTGCAGTGTCTCCATTAGGAGTGGATTTACCCTTCCCTCCTGCTCTCTCCCCCTGCTTGCTTTCTGTTGAGTTTTATTGCCAAATACACACGTGTGTGTTGATCGATTAGTTCCAATTTCATAGGGAGTGCATTGTGTATGTGTTGCTGGCTTTTCCATTCTTGCGAAACTTCCTTAGAGGAATGGCCTCCAGTTCCATGCAGGTTGTTAAAGGTATTATCTCACCATGTTTTTATGGGTCAGTAGTACTCCATGGTACACATATACCACATTTATTAATCTACTCATGTATTGATGGGCACTTGAAGAGAGTGCAAGGAAAAACTTTGAAGAAATCGGTCTGGGCAAGTATTTTATGAGGAGGACCCCGCGGGCAATTGAAGCAGCTTCAAAAAATACACTATTGGGACCTGATCAAACTAAAAAGTTTCTGCACAGCCAAGAACACAGTAAGTAAAGCACGCAGACACCCCTCAGAATGGGAGAAGATATTTGATTGTTGATTTTACATATTTGTGGTTGTGAATTGTACTGCAATAAATATTCGAGTACAGGCATCTTTTTGATAAAGTGACTTTTTTTCTTTGGGTTTGTATATCCAGCAGTGAGACTTGCTGGATAAAATGGTAGGTCTACCTTAAGTTCTTTGACATATGTCCATGAGAATTTCCACGCAGGTTGTACTATTGTGCAGTCCCACCAACAGTGTGTAAGTGTCCCTTTCAGTCTGCATCTACATTTGGGATTTTTTTTGATGAAAGTCATTTTCACTGCAGTTTCGTGAAACCTCATTATGGTTTTATTTTGCATTTCTCTGATGATTAGAGACATTGAGCAATTTTTATAAGTTTATCTATCTTTTTTGAAAAGCTTCTGATCATGACTTTTGCTCACTTTTTCATGGGGTACTTTGATTTTTTCTTTCTGAGTTGATCGAGTTGTTTATAAAGTCTAGATATCAGCCCCTTATCAGATATATAAACACATCATGCAAACATTTCCCCCCATTCTATAGGTTGTCTATTCACTCTATTTATTGTTTCCTTGGCTTGCAGTAGCTTTTTAGTTTAATTAAGTCCCATCCTTTTTTTTGTTTGTTTTTCTGCTGTGATTGCCCTTGGGGTTTTTTGGGGGTTTTTTTGGTTTTTGTTTGTTTGTTTGTTTGTTTTTTGCAGTTTTAGCTGGGCCCAGCTAATGAACCCGCAACCCCCAGTACATGGGGCCGGCAGCCTACTCCTTGAGCAGGTCACAGGTGCCACCCCACCCTTGGTGTCTTCTTCAGAAATTACTTGCCTGGGCTAATATCTACAGGAAAATATTTCTCAGAATTCTAATAGTTGTATGCCTTAGGCCTAAGTTTGTAATCCACTGTGAAACTATTTTTATGAGTGGTGAGAAGTATGGATCTGGATTCTTTCTCCTAAATGTAGCTATCGAATTGCTCAGCCCAATTTATTGAATAGGAATTATTTTCTCCAACGTATGCTACTGTTTTCTTTATAAGGATGGTCTTACATCTGCATTCTCTGTTCTGGTCTATTGGTCTATGTGTCTGTTACTGGGCCAGAACCATGCTCTTCTGGTCACTCTACCCTGGTAGTATAGCTTGTAGTTTAGTAAAGTGATGCCTTCCAATTTGTCCATTTTGCTTTAGGTTGCTTTGGTTATTTGAACTCTTTCCTGGTTTCCTACCAAGCGTAGAATTATTTTTGCAAGATCTGCAAAATAATATTGTTATATTAGTAGGGACTGCATTGAATTTGTAGATCACTTGGATAGTATAGTCATTATAACAGTGTTAATTCAGCCAGTTGATCCATGAGGAAGGTATATTTTTCTATTTGTTTCCCCAATATGAGAAACAAAGCATCAGCAGCATTCCCAAATTCTACTTGCTGGTTTTGCTGTTGATTATATATAGTTCACTTTTGATGAGTCATGGAGCTTTGCATTTTAACTAAGTATAATTAGTTTTCTAGGTGTGTCATGTTTCACAGTAAATGCATCTAAAAAAAAAAAAATTATAGTGTTAATTATCTTGATTTTGAACTGTGAAAAAGTGATGGGTTTTTGAGGAAAAAAAACTTTAATATGAATTTATTTTTGTCAAGAATCTAGATTTTATGGAACAATTTTCTTCTCCTTATTAAAAATTTTAATATTTTAAGGGAATACAAATCCTTTTGTTGCATGGATGCCTTTCATAATGTTTACCATCCGGATAGTCAAGTAGTGCTCACTATGATAGATAAGTTTTACCCCTCTTGTCCTCCCCTTTCTCCTCTTCATAATTTCCAATTATCCTTACATTTCTTCATGTCCATATGTGATCATTGATGATCACAGTTTTTAGCCGGGGCTGGGTTTGAACACACCACCTCCGGCATATGGGGCTGGCGCCCTACTCCTTTGAGCCACAGGAGCTACTCCAATGATCACAATTTTTAGATAGTACATGACATATTGTTTTCTATTTCTGAGATACTTCCTTTAGGATAATGACCTCCAGTTCCATCCAAGTTGCTGCAAAAAAAAGAAAAACATTTCATTTCTTTTTATGGCTGATTCACAACACGTGGTCTATAAAACTCTTGATAATCACGTAGCATTATTAAATATTGTCTTTCATCTACAAATGTACAAAGATTTTCCTTTCTATATGATACAAGTACATTAAATAAGATGATCAGGACATCTTTAGTGTCCTTAATATCTTTTAAATATGACCCCTAAAATTTTTTAAGTGAAGCACTACTCCGTCTTACATGTTCCTCTGTGTATACTTTTTTATATCTAATTTTACTGCAAATAATGTTTTCTACTTTTTATATTCCAAACTTTTTGCCTATTTAAAAAGAAAAATAATCATTAAGGCTTTTTAAATTTGCCTGAATAGCTCCACTTGTTTGCTTTATTGTCTGCGTCACATGAATTGCAAAGAAAAGTCCCTGCAGGGACAAATGTCTCCACTGCTAGAAATTTGAGCACTTTTTCTTTTGGTACTAGCTGCAGGAAGAGAGCTAAGTAAAGGTTATCCCCCTCACTTCCTCCTCGAAAATAACTCTACTCGTCATTAAACTGTTAGTATTTAGAAGGTCATGCACAACATTAACTCTTCTATATTCATTTTCTCTCCATAATTTTTATGTGATTACATCTTTGTCTGGACAATGTATGTATTCAGGTCTGTTGATCCACCAATCTTTCCTTCTTCATAGTATTTACTATCCTTAGTCATCACACTTGTTGTGGGCTGGGCTGAGTGGATTTCATTAACATGAACTGATTTTTCTTGAATTAATTTATTTAGGAACATCTAGATTACTAATATTTTTATTACTATATGAACAACTGTTATGTTAAAGTCAAAAGTTATTCTTACACATAGAGAGTAAGAAATCAAGAACTCCAGATAAGCAATTCAAATTTGTCTTCAATACAAATAGAATTTCCCATTTGCAAAAAGTTCTCCTAATACAGGTAACTTCTTCTTCTACCTTCTTTGTAGCTTCATGTAGGTCATGCAGCTATATCAATACATTTAGGAAGAAAGAATATTACTAATTTTGGCTTACCTACAAATTATCTATGTAAATTACTATAATATAATATAAAAAAATGAGAAATGTTGAAGTATATATGATTTAAATTTTAAGACCTCTACCTGTCTTACAGCCAAGCTCATCTTACCATCAGCTACCCATCCTCCCAAGGCAGCAAGAACCCACTATCTTTATTCCCAAAAAACAAAGAAGTTCAAATGAAATGGAAAGGGAAATTTTAAAGTAAAAAACAAAAAAGAGCCATTTCTCTCTGAGGTTCTTATGAGAACCAGCTTGCTCAAATAAGCTCCCCTGGTAAAGGCTGACTGGGACAGAGGACTCCTGGGAATTGGGGCAGGGAAGCTGTCAGGGCCCGGGCACCCACACGACCCTCAGGGGGCACATCTCCAGCTCTGAGCACCATACACCCACTCACTCTCAACTCCTCCTCTCAACTGGCCTCCTCTGTCACCTATGGCTGAGAGGTCTTCCTGCCATGCCTCCCTGACTCACACCCAGCCCAAGTCCCCAGGAGACGTTGCAGCTGGTCCTTGTGCATGGTGCTGAGCCAGGGCATGGGCCATGGGCACCATGGGTCTCAGGAGTGGTCTGCCCTAAATCTAGTGCCCACCTGGCCCAGGCAGCTGCAGAAACAGTGGGACAGGAATGGAGAGGGTCTGCCCCTGAACCCAAGGCCAGAAATCAGGAGTACCAGACCCCACAGCCACAGCCAGCACCAACCTGCCCTGGAGCCACTGCCCCCACTAGCCTGAGTTTCCCCTCTGTGGGTGGAGGGCACTGTGTAATCCCTAACAGCCCCACCAGTGCTGAGGCTGCTGATTCTCAAGACAGAAACGAAGAGAGACAGAGAAGTGAAGCCCACCCCGTGGGGGTGAGCACAGGCAGCCTGCAGTGGGTTCCCGGCCCCCACCTACATGGCCTTCCTGCTCTCGGACTGGAACTGGGTGTCAGTGCCCCGTGGAGACTAGCGCCCTATGGAGACCAGCGCCCTGTGGCCGGATGGGGGAGGCTGGATGTCCCATCTCAGAAGCTACTGTACACACAGAATGCAGATCGGGCTTAGCTTCAGCAATTAAAAATCGCTCTCTAATGTGTTATTTAGTTCAATGTAAGCATTTCACATTGTATATTGAAGCAGTCCCCTGAACCCCATAAATGCACCAATGTACAAAGTTATAATTTAATAAAAAAAATTAAAAAAAATTTTTAAGACCTCTAAATAGTGTAGAAATTGTGTCATTGACCCCTATATTTTACACCCTCCTGTACGCATGCCCTTTGCCCTGTATTATGCTTGGATTTATCCACAGCTTGACTCTGGGTTGGGTCATCTAATTTGTTTAGACCAACAGGAGGTCGGCTGACATCGTGCAAACAAGAGGTTGAATGTGCCTATGTAAAGTTTTCTCTTCTTTCATTCTTCTACCAATACCAACAGAATATGCTCAGATGAGTCTACTGGAGGGTAAGAGACATGTGAAGCAGCTGGGTTGCTCTAATTTTCTCAGATGTGCAGCATAGATAAGCAAATAGGCTGGTTGATCCCCCAACTTATAAGTTAGCCCAGCTAAGAACAGCAAAGTTACCAACTATCTTTAAATAATATGAGTAAAGGTGGACATTGCTTAATTTAATTGTATTTTATTTTGTAGAGTTATTTAACTTTTTAAAGTTATGCTTAGGTGGAACCTTTCTAGAACAAAGAACCCCTCTAGAACAATTTAAAAATTAAGTCTTATAAAGTATTATTATCAATCTGCTTCTAGTGTGATTAATACTCTAAAAAAAGAATTTAAAACAAAAAGCATGTTATTAACATTTGGGTATTTTTTAAATCCCTACTTTAGATGAATACTTTTATATAGAATGAAACCACACCAGGTACTTAATAGCAACAGCTGCTTCCTGATGGATTTTGAATTCTAAGCTATTTTGAGGGCTAAAGCCCAGTGAAAACTTTGTTAGTGTCAATACCTATTAATAATTGCTGTCAAATTATTAACAACCCAGGAGCAAATTTTCTGTTGATAGCTTGGAAAAAACAAACATATGGTAACTTTGACATTATCTTAATTTTCTTGTGATAGATATTTCACTTTGATATGAGGATAAGATGTAGTCTATTTCAGTAAAATTAATGTTATTTTAGTAGGAAGGATAAAGATTTCCTCTAAAGGTGGGTTTTTTGTTGTTTAAATATGACTTTCTGAGATGAAGAAAGTGCATCTGGAAAACACTGGATAAATTCAAGTATGATATTGAAGTAAAGAAATACCATGAGCATTGTATGCTTTTTGTAGAACTTCAAAGAATGGCATCATTCATTCTTGAGATCCTTTACTAAGAACAATATATTTCAGCTCCATCCAGGTTAACACAAAAGATGCAAACTCTCAATCTTTTCTCATGAGTGAATACTAATCCATAGTATACATATGCCACAGCTTATTAATCCATCAATGGGTTGATGGACACTTAGGTTGCTTCCACATCTTGGTAAGAAACCAATATGTATATAACTACATGATCACATGAAATAAAAAAAACAAAAACAAAAAAAAAGTATGGTCTATTCAGGGGGAAGGGATAGAAGGGAGAGCAATTGGTGTGATCTCACCTCATGTGCCTAAGGTAAGGGGGTTCAGCACACCCCCTGTGTGAAGGGCTCAACTACATCTTGAACTTTACCTTATAAATGAAAACAATGTAATGTAAACATTCATAACCTCATGTTAATCTGAAATTTTTTTAAAAGATAGCATCTTCCAGTGTGGGTCTTTGTTATAATATTCCCCTTGGTGGTTTCTTTCTCATGAGTACCAGTGCCTAATGGAGTAATGCAAATGATCAGGTAGGTCAAAGCCCACAGGAGATTAAATAGAAGAGGATTTAAATTTTTTTTTTTTTTTATCAAAAAACAACCAATAGAGTAAATCAATTTTAAGACATTTGTATTTTCTTTTTGTAAAGGTACTTCCCTGTAAAATTACAGAGGAGACTCCTGTGTAGATATAAGAATAAATGAAATTAATTTTCTTATGGAGGGTAATCATAACTCATCAACTTTATTCACTTGAGACAATTGTATATTAAGTCATTTCTGGATAGCAAAATAAAATCTAAATTCTCCCCCAACTTAGGATGTGAATGTTGCCATTTATTATCATTTTACCCAATCCAGTAAGAAAAGTATGAATTTATTAATAACCAATAGTAAATTTTAAGACAGAAGAAAAGTAAAGTACAGATTATATTAATTAAAGAAGCAATTAATCAGATAAAATAATAATCATAAATGTGTATACCCATAATAAGAAAACTTTAAAGTGTATCAATAAAACACTGGGAGAATTGAAAAAGGAGAGAATTTCATGATTCAAATTAAATATTTTAATACCTCTCTTCCAGTTATTTTTAAAACAAGTAGAGAAAACTATTAACTATAAAAATTTGAAAACATTTGTAGAATACTCTAACTACCGAGAAATACACATTTATTTAAACTATATGGGGATTTGGTGTATATGAAATGATAAACCTTGTCTAAATATATATCAAAGGATTGAAATGAAATAGCATATTCTCTAATCAAAGCGTAATTAAATAAAGAATTAATAAAAGTGACATATGTAGAATACTTTAGGTATCAGGAACTTTAAATATTAGGGATACTGTAAGTATTATAATACATTAAGTATAAGAAACAAATATGAAATATGAAATATGAATCAATACATAAATCACAAAGTAAGTTAAAAATATTTTTGAACGTAATGATAATCAAATTTCAGCCTGCCACAATCTGCGAAATACAGCTAGAACAATAATTTGAGTGGAACTAATAGTTCATACAACACAAAAATGAGACCCCTAAAAACCATTGATCCAAGCTTCCAACTTATGAGGAGCTCCAAATAAGCCCAGAATATAAGTAGAGGAAAGGAAATTCAAAAATACGAAAAAATAATTGAAGTATAAAATGAACAATGAAAAAAAATTACAAATCCTGAAACCGGTCCTTTAAAATAATCAACATTGGCATTTGGATCAGAAAATAAGGACATACAAATGAGAGTTCAAAACAGATGTGTCCATTCAAAGAGATAATCTTTTCAATAAATAGTTCTGGATAAATTGATGAAAAATAGTAGTAAGAAAATTTTTTTCACTTTGATATTAACTACATTTTATTAGTGGTAGGAAGATGGAATCTCACTGTGGTGCCCAGGGCTGGAGTGCAGTGGCATGATGGCTTACCGCAACCTCTCAGTCCTGGTCCCAATCAATGGTCCCAGTTTGGCCTCACAAGAGCTGTGATGACAGGAATGAGCCACTGCACCTGCCAGATATCAACTCTTATACGGGTCATATCATCATATCATATCATCATATCAACACGGCTCGTAAACATCAATTTAAAACATACACTCCATGCATAAAGCGTGTAGAAGTGTAGAGGAATCGAGAGTATCTCTTGCCTAAGGTTAAGCATAAATTTATTGGAAGACATACAAAAAATGGAAATTACTATAAAAGTGATCATTTTCACTTCATAAAAATACTATTCTTCTCAACAAAATAGAAAATATCAATAGGAAAAACACAAACTTCACCAGAAAAAAGCATTTATCGTGCAGTTCACTAACATAAAGAATATGTAAAGACACTACAACTCAATAGTAAAAATATAAACAAGCCCATTAAATTGACAAAAACATGAAAAATATGAATTTCCTGCAGGAATATTTTCTAGAAGCATGTTAAGATACACACGACTTGGTTAGAATTGAGAAAGTGCAGATTAAAACAATATTGATATAACATTTTATCCACTAGAATGACCACAATCAAATAGACTTCTGAAGAGTTCTGGCAAAGACAGGGCATCTCAGGTAATAGAAAACGCCCAGCCACCTAGCCCGAGAGTTGAGGAATTTCTTAAAAGGATAAACATTCTACCACTGAATATTTACCTACAGTACATAAAACATTATGAACTCAGAAAGAGGTCAACAAAGTGTTCATAGCATCCTTATTTTTAAGCAGGCCACTGTTCATCAAGAGGAGATTGGGAACAATCATAGTTAATATTCACACAATTGAATACTGAATAGCAAAGGATTTTAAAACTTTATTATGAATAAGAGGAGCGAAGTAAAATGCATTGTGATATTTTATGTATATGACTTCTAAGAACTAACAGGCAAGAGTGACTTATAGAGCGAATTTTCAGCTATAAACAAAATCTGATAGAGTTTTTTTTTTTTATCACAGTATTTGTGAGATCTATGCCTGGTTGAGAGGATGGACATTCCTTAGGTTTTCTACCAAGACTCATTGACAAATACTTTTTTTCATGACGAAAAACTTTGGCTGACAGGGTTCTGAAATCTGGTTATAGGAACTTCGTTTTGCTACATATTTTAAGGTGTTATGGTGAAATGCACGAAGCAGTAATTCAAAATTTCTCTCCATCTAGACTGTCTTGACAGTATCGCCACAGAATCATCATATCATACCTTTGTGTGTGGATAGGTTATGACAGACGTGGCTCTAAGCTTTCATCTATTTAAGATGGTTTTTGCCATCATTGAGGAGTATAATTCTTATAAAAAGTAGAAATGCAAAATTTGTCATCTTCCTTCCAAGGTGACCATTCATTATATTCCTTTGAGGAAAGTTAGACATGCACTTCAGCTGTGATTGCCACAGAGCTCAGAAGTCTTTGACATCTGTGCCAGCTGTTCCTCCATTTGAACAGTGTTTTCTGTCTGAACTGGTGAAAAAAATGTTATTTGAAGAAAAGATGACTTGGAGCTTGACTATCTCTTTTAAACTAAAATATGCTTATTACAATTTTGTATATATTGAGACTGAATAAATAATATTAATTGAGAGACTGATAACTAGCAGTTTCTGTAGAATAATAAAAGTAAAATTTTGCAAAATGTACCTCATTAGCTTAGTTCCTGTAATTTTGTGCCAAGGAGGCAATTCTGTAGATTCAGTGGTGTCACATCTCAGCATATGATATTCTCTCCATTTTGCAGTGGTGGGGTTTTTAACACAGCTGCCACTATTTGGCCTTTTCTGTGATTTCTATGCAACAGGTGTTGCAGTGTCACTTAAACCTCTACTTTGAGTGATGAAAAGGATTTTTAGACAAGTTTTTATTATGTAATATCATAGATAAATTTTCTGTAATTTCATTTTTTAAATTTTTGGCTGACTTTTCAGTTCTAGTAGTTCACTATTAATTATAATATGAGTGGTATTAATGTGTTACTGAATCAAGAAAGATGAATGGTGTCAACATATTATTGAATTAAGAAATCATTTTTGGAGGCAAGAGAATCACCTAAGCTCAGGAGTTGGAGGTTGCTATGAGCTGTGATGCAACAGCACTCTACCAAGGGTGATAGAAGTGAGACTCTGTCTCAAAAAAAAAAAAGAAGAAATCATTTTTGTTTATCTACTCTCAATCAGGACCTCTATGGTGATTTTGAAAAGATGATACCCTAATCACTGGTACATTTAGTAGGTATCAAAACATGGAGAAAGACACATGAAAGGCATGCTTAGGAAATGTCGCTCTAGCCTACGCTGTGAAGGATATTCCTGCTATATCCAATCTTGGAAGACAGGAAGGCTTTACAATGTCATGAAGCAAAGGACAAAGTGGTTTGAGGAAGGTGGAGAGTTTCAACGTCAGGCCATCCTACTGCAAATGGTATGTTTCAAATATACATAACAGTATCCATTAACATGGAAGGTAGATAATTGGTAACAAGAAAGAGAATGCCACCCATACAGTATTAACTTTAATGTAAAGAAGATGATTTTAAAAATTCCTTCACGAGTTGGAAACTATAAAAATCAGCTTTAAAAAACTCGAAAATGAAGAAAATATTTTTAAAGAATTAATTGCAGAATTGTGCATGATTCCCAAGGCTGTAGATGCCTGGGATTTAAAATTAAGGCAGTAAAGTACTCATGATTTCTTTGTTCTAGATCTTACGTTTTATTGCATGACTTTCATTTAATGGCAAAATCTGGAACATTCATACTCCACGGCTGTATCATAGGGCGCCTCTTAGGCTTTTATAAATATATTTAGCCAGCTAACACAGGCCATGTCCATTGTGTTTCGTTTTATTCTGCACCCTTCCTTTCCTGTCTCCTTATTTGCTGTGGTGTTCTTCCAAACCATTCAGCCTCCAGGATTCTAACGTGGTCCTGAGCTGTGTGGCATGTCTGTTCCACTGATTGCCTGAGTTCCATCTGTCAGTATGTAGAGTGCCTCCCTCTACCCCCCACCACTTGTGTTTGGCACTAGAAGAAGAGGAGTATTGACCCCAAACCACAGAGGAATTGTAAGAAAACTGCTTTTATTGCTCTTTCCTCATCGTTTATTGTAAACTGACGAGGTGAGCAGGACTCGTATGCTTACCCCTGCCTGTCCTCTCTAATCTTATACTCTCCCTTTTACCAAGATCTTATTGGTTTGCTTTTCCAATTTATTGAAATTCCCTTATTACATTGCTTTTCCCAGAATTACATTTTACTTTTGCTATTTTGAAATTTTTCATGTTGAAAGCAGTGATGAACCCAGTAATCAAATAATTATTATGTCTTATGTTTATGATTGTTAGACTACTTTGAAAATGTAAGAGATGCACAAATAACTGAAATTGGAAACAGAAATAACTAATACAATCACATAAAATCTAAGGTCTGCGGTGTATAAAACAATTAGTCAATCACTATGTATGAGATGAAAATTACCCACTAGAAGCCATAATTTTGATATAATGTGCACAAGATGCATATTGTGCACAAGATGTAAATTTTAAATGGTAATCTTAAACCTTCTTAGCAATAACAATATAAATATTGAAAGCATGAAGCATGATATTTCAGTGGAAATAGCATTAAAGTTGTACATGATGACTAGAAAGTAAAGTTTCTATTTAGAGAAAAAGAGAAGCAAAGAAGAATTTGAAAAATTCCAAGAATTTATTGGCACAGAAAGTGTAGGCCAAACATAGAGCACATTTTAAGGAAAGAAAAAGTGTATTAAAATTATAATACCTAATATATACCAATAACAAAAATGAATATAAGTCATGTTTAAGCACGTCTTGTAGTTGCACATGTCAAACATGACTTGAGTATTATAATTCTAATACAGTTTTTCCTTTCTTAAAATTTGTGTACATTTTTGGCATCCTCTGTATATGAAGTAGTTCTGAATTAATTCAGCAATAATTTCTAGTATTGGTAAAAAGAAAAAATAGAAGTCATTCAATATATTCTAGTAAATAAAAGGACTAATGAAGAGTTTATTTACGTAGAAGGTTAAGGGCGGTAATATTTACCAACCACCTTGAAGCAGGTACGAAGACGAGTGAGGAGGACAGCACAAGAGCACAGACGCAGAGACGCGAGGGCGGGGGCCACAAACCAGGAGACGGAACCACTGGGAACTAGAAGGGGCAGAGACTGGTTGCTCCTCTAGAGCTTGTAGGGACAGTAGCCCTGCTGACACTTAGTTTCCTTTTCAGATTACTATAAGGGTACACATGATCAGGTTACTTAGTTGAGGTTAAAGTGTGAGTTGTAGTTGTGCCCTTCCCCCAGGAAGTGTGGCAAACACCCATGCAATGTACTCATGGGGTGAGAACTTGCCCAAGTCCTCTCTTCCTATCTGAATTTAACTGAGATTTTCCTCCATTGTGAGCAGGTATTGTTAATACGCTAATTTTAATTTAGTACTGAATACATGTGATACTTGTTTTTCCATTCTTGTAATACTTCGCTTAGGAAAATGTTCTGTAAATCCGTCCGGGTTGTTAGAAATGATACAAAATCTACATTTTTTTTGTGGCTGAGTAGCATTCCATGGTATACATATCCCACGATTATTAAACCACCCATGTGTTGAAGGCGCTTGGATTATCTCCCGTCTTTATGATGATGAACCACGCTGCTTACAGACATTTGAGTGCAAATACTCTTACCTGGAAAGGTTATTTTTCTTTTGTGGTAGACTCTGGTGTCTGGTGCTATAAGAAAATAAATTTCTGGGAGTTTCAACCACCAAATTTCTGTTAATTTGTTAGGGAAACCCAAGGGAAAAATATACTCTCCAAAATGTCAAAATTGATTATTTTTCAAGTATTCCTATAGTCTATTTCTTCCTTCCTGCTTTTCCCTCCCTCCCTCTTTCCTTCCTATCCCCCCCCCCCGCCCAGTAATTATTACTATAATACTTTAAGAGGAAAAAAATCACATCACAAATGATATCCCACCAAAATTGGTGACTTCTGGCAGTATGAAAATATTCTTTCCTTTTATTTAAAGGTAGTTTCTTAACCCTGGCACCATGAACATTTTCAGCCAGGTAGGATAATCCCTTGTTGTGGGAAGTCTCAGGCTTTGCATATGTTTTAAAAGGATCCCTGGGTTCTTTGCAGTGGTGCTGGGAGCCACCTCCACTTGGGACAGCCAAAAAGTGTCTCCAGATACTGTTGAGCGCTCACTGCTCTGCAAAATCTCCCCTAGGGAGGAACTGAAGTTTTTCTTTTTTTTCTCTGAAAACGGCACAATAACGTTATCAATAAAAGTCCTTCTCATCTAATGTGACTTTAACATTCCTGCTCTTGAAAGATGAAGGCTATGATTCATCTTGTGTACACAGGTGGACTAGTGACGAAGGTGAAAGTGAAGCGGTGTGACTCCGAAGGTTGTATTCCAAACGACAGTACATCTCCTAGTTCTGAAATGCTTCCTCCAGGAGTCCAGTCAGTCTTTGAGGAAGCTCAGGCATCCTTCTGAGAAGCATGTGGAGAGAAGCAAAGCCTCTCAGGCCCAGCAGAGCCGCCGTTGACCTCGGGTCCTACTCTACAGCCCTATGATTGAGCAATCTCAGAGTAGATCTTCCAGCTCCAGGCAAATAACAGCCGCCAATGCCATCTGGATCAGGAATGTGCTGTCCCTGCCAAACCCTCCCCAACTGCTGATTGGTGAACAAAATAATTCATTTTTGTTATTTTAAACTGCTAATCTGTAGGGCAGATTACTTTGCATGATAAATAACAAGATGATTATCCCAGTAAGCTAAAATACTCAATAAAGGAAGAGGAGTTTTGGAGGAATATTTGGTCAATGTTTTATTTCACTCCCTTCCCCCCTTCCCTCTCTCCTTCCCATCCTTTTCTTCTTTCTTTCTAGCTTTACATGTTTTTGCACATGCATCATGAAATATCGATTACATTTACGTGTATATTTAACTAATGTTAATTCCCTTTACAACATAGATAACAACATTTGCTTTTGGACAACTATTATAAAGCCGTTCCATCAGCTAGAGGTGTCTCACTTAATGGAACAAATACTCTATGCGTCACTTTCTTCTAGCATTCTTCACTCATTCTTTGAAACTCAAGACCGAGTCCTTTCGGTACACCCAAGTACCAAGGTGGATTACACTGCCTTTATACTGCTAAGACATAAATATTATATCATTGTATTTTTCCAGTTCTCTTTTTCTTGTATGTGTGTATTCATAGAACTTTAATTCAGGGACTTTACTGTATTCTAACATTCCAGATTCTGTACAAGGACAGCTCTTTAATAATTACTAAATAAAGGAGCCCATGAGTGGCCAAGTTGAATATCTGAAAACTTACAAAAATTCTGTGTTGGTATGACTGGGAAGAGGTAAAGCAATGGCTTGAGGCAAGTTCAAGTTGTATGATTGGAAAGAGTATGATTAACAAGGAATTAGGAAAATATGATAAATTAATGAGATATATATGAAACTGCAGAGTTTAGTCAGTAGGAAGTTTTGCATTTCAAGACCATCGATCATGTGATTAATACCAACAGTGAACATGCATGAAATGAAATCATTTATATAATGAACCACATTAACAATTAAAGCAAATGTTACTGTTCAAAATATCATGAAAATTTAGAGACAAAATAGATTTATAAAATTTTGGACATAAACAAACCTAGGTCCAAAACAAATAGCATGGATTAAAAAAAAAAAGAGTGTAAAAACAATTTAGGAAAATGTATATTTAAAAAGTGATATATATCTAAGCATTCACTTAGCACTAATGGGATACAGATTCACCCTAAAATGTAAGAGAGTAATTTTTTTTCTGTTGCATGAAAAGATACAAAAACCTAATTATTTCAGTGAGCAACATGAAAACTATATTTATATTTATCTCAAAACTTTTTTTTTTTAAACACCAGATGTTAATACCAAAATCTCAAGACTTGTTTCTGAGATCTTACATTACTAAAAAGTATCTCTATCTTTTGGGCTTCCTGTTTAATTTTTGAAATACGGAAGCACTTTAGAAATAATATCTTATATTAAGACTGAAAATTACATGTGAATAATCAACACAAAATTAAATAGTCTCTCAGTTTGTTATCTAGGAAAATAAGTGATCTTTTAAAAATTACCTATTAGCTTATTATGTGCATGCATAATGTTATGTTAAGATGACCTAAATGGATTCATACAATACATAATGTCCATATCAAAACAAAAATATAATTTATAAATATTGTTTCATTGAATTTCACATCTTCATACATAATTATTTTATGTGTGTATTTAATCTGTCTCATAAAATAATATGTGAATATTATTTTATAAGTAATAAATTACAGAGTTGAACAAAGCTGAATTATTTCCCTCCTGTGATAATTCTTGTTAACTAATTTTAAATTATATAATAGCTTGCTGATTTTAAGTATATGCCTTTGAAAGACACTTTATAAAATCCACCCAATTATCATTTGTTACATACTTGAGCTATTACAATTTCTTTGTTTGATAAACTGTATACTATTCAAAAGACTCTAGTGCTTGACACAGTGCTGAGTATGTATCTTGTTGATTTTCAAAGGATCACAGCTGGGATTCTATTCATAAGTAAGCAGAAAGAAAACATTACTACTCAACATCATGCAGCATTTTTCAGATTCATAATAGTGTGTAGATTTTAAATAATTATTACTCATAATAACCATGAAAATGCTATTTTCTCTTTTTAGATGGACAAATAATCTCAGAACACAAATTGGGAATATAATTTAAAATGAATAGCATAAAGGGTCTTTTTGTTTTCCATTACCTTTTAAAAATCTCTTTATCTACTCTTATTTTAATAGGAACATTTGAATAATGAAGAAATCAAATATCTGAATCTTTGAAGTATAAGCTTTTTAATCAATCTTCATTAATACCATTTTCATTTTAAATGAATGCAATAATTTAAACATATATAGTAATTGAATTGAATTGAATTGATTCAGTTAATTATAACATGTAATGGACAAAAAATTATGTTCTAATTTTGCTGTTTTATAACTTCCTATAAAGAATTAAGAATACAACCTCACAACACAATACAACATACATTTATGGATTTTTTTCCCCTCCGCTTTAGGAAAGAAGAAGGAAATAGCTAGTTGTCCTTACTATGATTTCTCAAATATGTCACACTCATCTATTTCTGTATTTATACATTTTACATTTATTTTAACACAAGTTAAACATCATTCTTCTCAAGCCAATAGAGCCTGCCGTTTCCTATTTAAAAGGTTTTATTAATCTTTGTGTTGAATGTTACATTAAATAAGATTACTGTGTATTGAAGGTTCTTCCAATGGGGTACTGAAATTAGGATTGAGTGGCAACACTTCTAATCTAATCTGCCCTAGGAGAAGTTGATTAAAAGGACTATAATGCCTCCTTGCTTTGAAGTAAATACCTGGCATGGGAAAAACACTTTGTATCCATCCTGTAGTAACTATAGATACGCACCACAAAGATGAAAAGGAATTCAGTTCTGCAAAGTAATATCAAAAAGGCCACCAAAAATTTCTGGAATATAATATTGCATAATACTATTTATTAAAGAAAATAGTAAGGATTCAATTGCCTCTTTCAACTGGTCTGTTGAAGATTTCTCTTGGGGTCTTAAAGCATGAGCCTCATAATTTATTAAAAAATATAATAATGGCTAGTTTTATAAGGAAATTTATACCTGGTATCCAAAAACCATGAAGATGTTTGCTCAGCAAATAAGTCTCATGTGCCATCTACAACCCTCATAACCATAGGAAGAGCGTGAAAATGAAATGGAGAGCTGACACAGGCTTCTCAGCCTATTGACAGTATAATCTCTACCGTTCTTCAGATGCTAAGCAGTCTGTTACGCTTCTCTGACTCAGCTTTTCTACAGTGTTACATGAAGTAAGAATAAGGGTTAGCCACTTTAAGTCCTAGTTTTCAGGAGTCAGAGAATAAAATAACTTTCCAAAGCTGGTACTTCCCTTGATGTTAGGAGGTTCAAGGCTGGAGGTCCTGATATCTTAAGCAGCAATTTTGCCACTGATTGTCAGCACTTTTTCTATGGATATAACTATTGTAAATCATAATATCTTGGTTTAAAAAATATAAGGATTTACAAAGAAAATTAATGTATTTTAGCTGAGAGCCCATGAGAAATACTTCTTTTAATTAGCTCTTTGTGTGGATTTTCCTTGGTTCTGGAGGTTTTTCATCTCAATGTACCCATTTTTTATATGGTTTAATATGACAACATATTAAACTCAGTTTAATTTTATGTTGTTTTCTTTTCTTTATGCTATAATTTATTGTATATTATTTTATTTATGATTATGCTTCATTGTAGGAAAAATACACAGAAAATTATCTCAACAAGAAACTGAATTCCGATGAACAAAACAGATATGTTTCCCTGCATGTGTGTGTACGTGTGTATGTATACCGATACACACACATATATGTATATATATATAAAGAAGATATAAACATATAGGGAGAAGAGTATGTGTAGGTATGTGTTGGTATGTAGAGATGGTTCTGGAAATCCTTAGGTCATTTATTTGCAAGAGGACAGCATTTCTTAAAGGCTGTACTACAGAATACTATTTATAAAGGATATTAACTTATATTTTGCTTATGAAATAAGTTTACTAATTAAAGAACAATTGAGGATATTGTTTTTAAAAACACAGATTTCTCTATAAATTATGGAATTATGGCTCTCTAAATGAAACACTATAAGACATATATAAAACATGCAATATTTCCTAAACTTTGACCACAGATTGTGTCAAAGATCATTTCATAGGGCCTGTGAACTGAGAAATACACTAAAATGAAGAAACTGAGGTGGCATTACCTGGAATTCTAGCTCAGAATTCTCCAAGTACATACCCCTGACCTTTTTATTATAATTTAGTATTAGACACCTCATACCACATAAAAGGAATTTAGATTCTTTGTCCTTTGAATAAAAAAATAGTAAGGACTATCTTAATGGGGATAATGTTACCATTTTTTCCAGTGATAATAGAATAAAAGCAGGAGAAAAATAGAAATTTTATTCCCTGGAAATATAAGAGAGCAAGGTCATAGATGATAAGAATGCATTTGGGATGTACAGACAGGACATTTCTGGGAAAATTTGTTGAAATTACTTTCTGAGATATGAATTGTTTTATTTGCCTAAAGCACAGATTTATAAGTGAGCAATATTTAGTACGTAATTTCCCAACTACAAATGTTTACTCATTAATATCTGTTTTGCAAACTTTTTTCTTTTTTTTTAAAGAAATGATGTTACTTAGCTGCTCAAGATAGTCTTCGGTGAACAAAATGCAAATTCTGGAATGGAGCAGATTTTAGTGTTCCATTAGCAGAGCAATAAAACATCAGAACCTTAGAGCACATTTTCATTTTATGTTTTAAAGACATTCATCTATGTTATGAGTTTTTAAATGGCCAATCATTTTTATATGTAATGTCACAATATTTTTCATTCAGGAAATATATATATAACTTTCTGTGATTATTTAAATACTTTCTGAGCAGCTCATAAAAGTACTTCAAGAAAAATTATATTCTTGTCTCTGTATGTATTAGACTGCCACTCATTGTTCTAGAAACAGGGTTATGCTCTCTTTTGTTCTACATACAGTACATAGGCATCCATCTTTTCTTATAAAGTTGGTTAAAATAGATGAAAGACCCCCAAACTTTACAAACTATAAAAGACCAGGCAGTAGCTATCTAAAAATTGTCTGCAAATAACTACCAGATGTTTGACAAACAAAATCATATTTACTAACCTGATGTTTGGAACGTATTAGTACAACCTTTGTTTCTTAAAATGTATTTTTCTTTCATAAACAGAAATTCTTATAACAGTACATTTCAAACAGCACTTAAGCTCCTTCCCAGAAGAGGGTTGGGAATCCATAATTTCATCATTGCAGCAGAAGGGGCATAAAAGGTGTATCTCCAAGACCAGGTTCCCAGTGCCTGTGCAACACTAGACTTAATCATGACACAGAAGGGGAGAATGTTCCCCTCCCAACTGTACCACCACAGGGATAACAAAACTCAAATGAAACTAACCCTAAAAATAACCATAAAATATGCCGAGAAAGGAAGTCTCAGACGTATAATACTTGACTACTTGTCCACATAAGAATGGGCCTTGTGCCTGGTAAACTTCCTTACAAAAGATAAACCAGCCACACAGACTGTACTTGGCTTACTGCCACCCATGGGGATATTTTTTCCACTTACAGACTCAGCGTGTACTCCATTGCCACAGGAGCATAAGCCTATGTGCCAATGGCCTTCAGGCATTCCCTCAGCTTCCAGGGGAGGACAAGGGAAAGAACGTGCATCTTTCTACCGCAACGAGAGAGTGGTGTGCATAGGCCAATTGCTGATCTTGCTCTATCTTTTCTCTATGAAAAGTGTAGTTCGATCCAGTGCTTCACTGTGTTGCATTTTTCTTGGTGACCTTAATATCAACATGTGCTGGGTGGAAGAGTTTGCACTTCATGTCCTGCTGGTTGCTAAAGTTTTAATCTTTGATGTCCTTCTTGTAGCTGGAGTTTTCTTTTAGCTTTGGTAATCTCTGCTTCATGCTCTGATCCACAAAATGCAGCAGGGATATCGGTAAGAGTTTGATAATATCTATCTATATTTGTATTTGTATTTACTTACCTTAGTTTCTACTCTTCTACAGTATGTTTAGTTACAAAAAAGATTATGTACCACATAAAGTACAAACTGTGTCTTTAAGAAAGCACAATCTGAAGATGCTAACTTCCCTCAAATATATTATAGATTATTGGTGTTATCAGACAGGGAATTTTAATAAATACCATTACAATTTTAAAAGTTCTAATGGAACAAATTGCTTCTCAGCCTTTTGGCTAAGATCAAGTGTAAAAGTTCTAATGTCACAATTGTTAGGCAACATCTAATATCAAATAAGTAATGTAATAGGATATGTAGAGATATAATAACTAATAATTAAATGGAAGTACTATATATAAAAACATGCATTTACAGGAATGTAGAATGTCTTCAATACTACTGAGCAAAGAATCAGTAAAGTCCAAAAAAATGATGTACTGAAATTACCTATAATGAAATATAAAGAGAAAGAATGCAGAATTCAGGATCTGTGGGATAATTTCACATACTTTAAGATGGATGTAATTGGAATTTCAGAAGGTGAAGAGAGAAGGAGACAGAAGAAATATGTGGGAAAAAAATGATGTTGGAAACTTTGCCAAAATTGGTGGCAGACATCAAAATACAGTTGTAGGAGTGAACAGAATAAAGACCTCTGTTTAAAATAAAAATATTTTATTCCAGTAAACAGTTTGCAAACAAGGAAGATGTGGTCTTTGGTGTAAAATTGAACTGTATTCCATAGAACAAAGGGAGGATTTGTCTTTCATACAGAAAATTACTGCCCTGGTTGCCACTCTGCTCTGCTTATGCAAATAAAGGATTCAAACTTGCTTAGTTCTGATGGTTTTTGTTTGTTTTAGATTACAAAACTAAAACTTAAAGGCATTTAAACTACATTATTAGAGAATTTCATCATTTGCACATCAGCAATACAGAACTTATTTGGTGGAAAGAAAGATACATTAAATTCTTAGCTCTTATAACACTGCATTAGCTCCAGCTTCTTTGATGTCCCCCAACGGGGCCAACATTTACTGCTCCCTTTCCTTTTGCTTTTAGGTCTGATTGTTGATGTTTGCTAAGCTTTGATTGGTTGAAGCTTGCTGAGTTCTGATTGGTTGATATAGGTCACAACCTATAGGTTGGTTCAAGTGGCATAACAGCAACAGACAGCTGTGAAAAGTCCCAAGGTTAAGCAGGTTGGATTTTCCTGAATTCAGAGTGTGTGTGTGACCACTAGTCAGCAAATGGTTACTTGACTACATTTTGACATACAACCTATATTGTAGAAATGATGAGAATTATAGCCGTCTTTTCATCAGAAGCAGGGCAAGTAAGAAGATTAAGGAGAAAACCTTCGAAAATGCTAAAAGGAAAAATATATTAATCTAGAAATTTACCTCCATTAAAATATTCTTAAAAATGAAGGAGAAATAATGCTTTATCACAACTAAACTAGGAAATCCTTTGTTTGCAGACCTACTCTAAAAGAAATGTCAAAAGAGTATCTTAGGGTGGCACCTATGGCTCAGTGAGTAGGGCGCCAGCCTCATATACCAAGGGTGGCAGGTTCAAACCCGGCCCTGGCCAAACTACAACAAAAAAATAACCGGGCAAGAGCTGGAGGTTGCTGTGACCTGAGACATCACAGCAACCTACTGAGGGCAACAAAGTGGGACTTTGTCTCTTAAAAAAAAAAAAAAAAAAAAAAAGAACAAATAAACCTATCTTAATTGAAGGAATATGATGTAAGGCAGAAAATGATTCCTCGAAACTATAAAAAAGAGTCCCCGAAATTCAATAATTGTAATGTAAAAGAAAATCCCTATATTTCCTTCTTTTAAATTCTCTAAAGAGTAGTGATCATTTTTGTCTTTAAAACACAATTGTACACAAAATGGGAAGAAAGAACTAGGAAGACATATTTTCATAATCCAATAAAGTTCTTATATTACACATGGAACATTCTCATACTATATGAAGATATTCATATTCTGTAAATGTAGGTTGTAAACTCAAGGGCAAATCCTAAAAATGTTTTTTTTAATTTATAAATAATAAGTCCATAGAGGAGGAAAAATGGACTCATAAAACATACTCAACTAAACAGAGAAGGCAGAAAAAGAGCAAAAGAGAATCAATGGCATAAACAAAAGACTTAGCAGGATGGTAAATTTTAATCTAACTATTTAAATAATTTTAGATATGATTAGTCTGTATGTGCCAGCTAAAGACAAAGATTATCAGGTAAAAAACAACAACAACAAAAAAAAAACAACAAGACCAGCTTAATTCTGTGTATAAAAAGCTATGTTAAATATAAAGATAAATACAGGTCAAAAATGATAGCCAGCCTTGTTTTGGGGGTTGGAGCTGTGACTGCAAAGGGGCCCCAAAGGAGAATTATTAAGGTGATGAAACTTCCCGTGTTAACACTGTGGTAGTAGATGCATGACTATGCAAATATCATAGACTATATACCACTAGAGTGAGCTTTCCAGTATGCTCCTTAAATGAATATCAGGCAGATGTTGTGGGATTCCAGAATAGAATACACAAAGTAACAAATTAATTTAATGCTACTAACTCCCTAGAAAGCAAGATCGAGTATTCAAAATTCGTTCTCAGTGAAACAGAACTTATGAAGAGAATAGATGAGTATATCAGTCAATTAAAAATATGTAAATAACAGCATTGTAAATACACTAAAATGCACAACATATATACATGTCTGAGGATTAACCACACAAGAAAACATTCAGAATTCAGTAGAAGAATCAAAGCAGAACACGGTAGAAGTTGAGAACTGAAGAAGGTGCTGCAAGACCAACATGCAAGAAATAATTTAGTCGTCTACAGAGGTGAGCAAGAAGTTTAAGTCAAATAAATATTAAGCTACACAAAACCTATGGAGAGCTTAAAATTATGAAGGAAAATATATTTGGAGGATTGATCTTGGATAATAGCACTTAAAATAGGAATTGTTAGAGGAAGATAAGGAGGATAGGAAAGTGATACCAAGATTTAACAGATACTAGAAAAAAAATATTCTGTTGGAAGTCTTTAGAAGTTCGTAAAACTAAAAGCCAATGTAAAAATGGAAGCAAAACAAAATGATAGAAAGGAAAAATAAATTTAAACCTTCTAAAACTAGTCAAACCAGGCAGCCACACATGGTGGCCTGCACCTGTAATCCCAGTACTCTGAGAGGCCCACGTTGAAGAGTTACCTGAGGTCAGGAATTGAAGACCAGCGTGAGCAAGTGCATGAACAGTCTCTACGAAAAGTAGGAACAATTAGCCACTATGAGGCACATACCTACAGTCCCAGCTACTTGAAAATCTAAAGCAGGAGGATCACTTGAGCCCAGGAGCCTTAGACTGCACTGAGGTATGATAACACCTCTGTGCTCTAGCCACCAGGGCCACAGAGTGAGACTTTGTCTCAAAGCAAGACAAAACCAAACTTATGACTACAGCTCACTCCCCACCAAGAATGATGACAGAAACTACGTATATTATTTAACTATGACACATATTTACAATACTTTGAATTAAAATGTTTAAAATAAAACTAAACCAAGAATTAATTTACAACAACTTTTAGAATGAGGAGGGGAAGAGCAATTATCTGATAGAAAATAAAGATTTCAGCGGATGTTCTTTGGAGAAGTTGAAACAAAACTGAAATCGGAATGCCACTTAAACATGTTAAATGTGGGGCAGTCAGTAAAGTTTAATTCGTTTCATTGGACATAGAAAATACATACACAGTAAACATGTGTGGTGCCTGGAGATGTTATGAGACTTTATTTCTTAGGAATTATGAGTGTCTCTATTCTCATAACAATAAAAGTAATTGAAATTAAGATACGTTTAAAGGCATTATAAAGTGAGGACCAATAACTGGGTCATATTCTCTTTGTTATACTGTTGGCAGGAAATTGCACAAGAAGAAAGGTTAAATGCCTGGGGTGCTGATGCCCCAATTACCCTGATTTGATTAATACATATTGTATGCCTGCATCAAAACATGTTCTGTATAAAGATATATGACTATTAAGTATTCATAATAATTAAAAACAGAAAATTCAAAAATATAGAAAAGGTAATGTTAAATATATGTCAATATATATAATTATTGTCTATATATATATTCTATATATATATAGAATAAATATAAATATGTATTGATTATATATTATCATTATATAATAATATATAAATGAATATATATATATATATAAACTGAAATTATTTTCAAAATGACCTTTAAGTGCAACTAGAACATAATCCACATGTAAACACACGCATGCGTGCATGTACACCCTCAGGTGAGTCAGTCTTTTTGTTTCATTCATGTAATCGTCATTTCTAAACATGGATACTATTTCCATTTGCTATACTTAAGTTATTTTGTTTTGTTTTATTATAATAGCTTAAAAGCAAATAGATCCTTCAATAGTCACAATGATTGATATATTTTTCGATTATTTATGCCAGCTTAAAATCATGTGATTCATGTCAAATATATACCAAAATATTTTTTCTGCTCTTCATCCTATAAAATCCACATCTGAAAGTAAGCGTTTTAGTCAATATAGAAGAAAAGCAACTATTTTAAATTTCTTTTTTAAAAAATAGCACATTATAACAATAAAAAATAGGTAATAACTGCTACAATAGTTTTACCTTCTAGATCTAATCCTTTCAATTATACTCATATCTGTATTAGTTCAGAACTTTTAAAATTGTTTTGAGATCATTGACCTCTTTAATCTTCTTACAATATAGTTTGCATTTATTTACGTGTAACTCAATTGTAGTGATTCTCTAATGTGGCTGCATAATAATATAATTGCTGACCTTTAGAAATTTTTGAGTCTTGGTTCATAACCCAAAAATTTCTATTCAATTTATCCTGTATGTTGACTGACAAAAACACCTAGATGATACTAGTATGCAGCCAAGTATGAGAATTATATCAATGTATGGTTCACCAGTAAATAAAGTGCCCTGATTTACAAATATGAATTCTTAAAATTTAATAACTTTAAATCTAATATTCCTGTCTTCCAACTAATTATATCCTTAACATGTGAAGAAAAAAGAAACATTTTCATGGTGTGTTAAGAACAGCTTTATTAGACATAAGTTGCAAACCTTAATTCATCCCTTCACTGTGTAAAATTCAGTGGCTTTTGCATTTGCGGAGTTAGACAACCATCACCATCTAATTTCAGCACAATTTCAGCACCTCAAAAAGAAACCCCCATACTCATTCTGTATATCTCCTTCTTCTAGCCTTTGGCAACCATTAATACACTCCGTTTATATGGATTTGCTTATTCTGGCTGTTTTGTATAGATGAAATCATGGAACATGTAGATTTTAGTGATTATGCTCTTTCAATTAGCATAATATTTTAAGGTTCTTCCACATTTCAATATATGTCAGTAATTTTTTCCTTTGTATTGATTAATGTTTTATTGTATAGATATACCATTTGTGGTTATCTATTCATTGGTTGATGGACATTTTGGTTGTTTTGTTTTTTTTCTGTAATGAATAATGCTTCTGTGAGCAAAAATGTCAGAGTTTTTGTATGGACATATGTTTTTATTTCTCTTGGGTGTGTCCTAGGATTGTATTTGGTGAGTCTTGTGTCATTCTCAGTCTTTTGGGGAAGCTCTAAGTTGTTTTCCACAACAGCTAAAGCAATTTACATTCTAACTCCAGCAATGGCTGAGGGTTCCAATATCTGCACATGTGCTCTAATACTTGTTTTTACCTGCCTGTTTTAATGTTAGTCATTTGAATAATATGTAAATATAGTTTTTTTCTGCATTTCCTTAGTAACTAGAGATGTTGACCATGTTCTTATTAGTTATTTCTTTGGAAAATGTCTGTTGAAATCCTTGCCCACTTTTTTTTTTTAATTGGGCTCTTTGAGGGGTGGGAGTTCATTTTTACTTCTTGATTAAATCCTTATCAAGGTTATTATTTCCAAACCTTTTATCTTATTCCATGGTGATCATGCAGTCATTTCTCTTTTCTGATGATGTAATTTCAGTAAAAAATATTTTGAATTTTGATAAAACCCAACTTGTCTATATGTTTATTTGTAATTTGTGTGTTTTATTTAAGAATGCCTTGCCCAATTCAAGGTGTGTGTGTGTGTGTGTGTGTGTTTATGTAGGTATATATATATATATATAGGTGTACATACAGAACCAGACACACGCACAGTTCTCTCTCTCTCTCTGTGGGTTCCATGTATTTAACCAACTGAAAATTGCAAGTATTTGAACAATATCACACCTGTACTGAATATGTACAAATTATTTTTCTTGTCATCATTTACTAAACAATATAGTCTCACAACTATTTACATAACATTTATATTTTATTAGTTATTAGAAGCAATCTCGAAATGAAGTGTATAGGAGGATGTGCATATATACAAATATCACCCCATTTTATAACAGGGGTCTGAGCATCCACCAATTTTGTTATTTACAGGAGGTGCTATAACAAACCACCTATAGACACTCACACACACACACACACACACACACACACACACACATATATATGTAGGGTTTTCATAAAGTTCGTGTGCAATTTAAAATAGTCATCAATAGTTAAGTACTTGATGCAAGCATACAATGTGAATTAATTAAAAATACTCAACTGTTTAAAATTGCACATAAACTTATGGAAACCCAGTATATATATAAATGTGTATGTGTATATATGTAAACATTTTATTTCTCTATTCATCTATAAATGGACATTTAAGTTGTTTCCATATTTTGACTATTTTGAATAATGTTAAAGTGAACATGAAAATGAAGATATCTCTTTTACATACAGATGTTATTTCCTTTGGGTATAGCCAGAAGTGGGCTGGCTAGATCACATGTAAGTTCTATTTCTAATTTTTTTAGGAACTTGCATACTGTTTTCCATAGTGGCTGTACTAAGTTACATTCCGGCTAGGAAAAGTATTCCCTGGGTGGCTCCTGTGGCTCAGTAAGTAGGACGCTGGCCTCATATACCAAAGGTGGCGGGTTTGAACCTGGTCCGGCCAAACAGTAATAAAAACTAGCCAGGCCTTACAGCAGGCACCTGTAGTCCCAGCTACTCAGGAGGCTGAGGCAAGAGAATTGTCTAAGCCCAAGAGCTGGAGGTTGCTGTGAGCTATGACACCACAGCACTCTACTCAGGGTGACAAAGTGTGTAGCAACCTATGCAACAAGATATGTAGCAACCTATGTCACAGGATGTGTAGCAACCTGTGCAATAAGATATGTAACAACTTCTGTAGCAACCTATGTAGAAAGACATGTAGGAACAGGGACAGCAGGTTTGAAGAGACAAAGTGGCTGTTGACCAGGATAGCAGGCTTGCAGGGACAAAGTGGCAGTTACTGGACATTAATGAACAGACATTGACAGTTGGAAATTGGTCAGCTGTGTTACTCCAGTGAAGTGGGCAGGGCTCGGGGAAGGGGCCACATGTTCTCAGTAAATAGCAACTGCAGAGGTTGCTTGGGACCTCCCCCCGCCCCAACGTATGGGAAGGCCCACCTCCTGCAAGCTTAGGGCTTACAGTGCATTGTCCCACCTGCTTCCTTGGTGACAGCACTGGCAAAAGTGACACTCTGTCTCTAAAAAAAAAAAAAAGAAGAGGTGTTCCCTTTTCTCTACATCCTTGTCAATACAGGATTTTTTTGTTTGTTTATTCGTGTCTTCTTTAACTTTTTTCCATCAATATATTATAGTTTTCACCGTTCATCTCCTTAATTGAATTTATTTCTGTCTTTGTTATTTTTGATGCTATTATCAATGGGGCCATTTTTTTCATTTTTTTGCAGTTTTTGGCTGGGGTTGGATTTGAACCTGCCACCTCTGGTATATGGGGCTGGTGCCCTACTCCTTTGAGCCATAGGCACCTCCCTGTCTTCATTTCTTTTTCGGATAGTTCATTGTTAGCATATAGAAATGCAAGTGATTTGGGACTTTTCTTTAGTATCCCACAAATTTAAGGAATTCTTTATATCCACACAGCCCACTCTAAACAGGATACTTTAATTATCTCATTTTATTTCACCTTTGCAAACAGTTTGACTTCAGTCCTCAAAATATTCTATCTTATTTAACACCTTTCGCATATACCTATGAGAAACATGATGATCAACTTTATTTTACTTTTTAAAAAAATTTTAAATCATTGAGAGTATATAAACAGTTGGATGTCTTTATAGGTACGTGAGTTAATCAAATCAGGGTAAATGGGATATTCATCACCTCAGACATTCATCGTTTCTTCTTGTTAGGAACATTCTACCTCCCCTCACTTAGTTCTAGTTTCCCCTTACTTAAACATTCCAGTATAATTATTTTGTCTTTTTCATTTTAGTTTGCTTTAATTTATGTGAAAACATTATTTCGTTCAATGCTAAGGTGTCTTCCCTCAGATTTGCTCATTATACTGGTAGATGGTACATACATGCACCATTTTTAATATCCTCCCTCTTGGAGGTAAAGCCTAATTCCCCTGATGCTGAGTGTAGAGTGTTGACTGGACTGAATGAATTACTTCCAAATAGAAATTAGAAAGAAAAAAAACGGTGATTTTATAGTAAAGTGGCAGGCACTATCTAAGTTTCCATTGTTTATTAAGTTATCACTAGCTTATTCAAAGGCACTGAGATTAGAACTCCAACACGGGAATGCTAGGGGACATAATTTTGCCCATGACACTTCCCATCAGATTAAGCTCTACGAGGAAGGAACACAAGCCAGTATTTTCCATATACTTATGATAAATGAATAAAAAAATGCATATATGAACATTGCCCCCTATGTGGAAATGAAGTTGTAACTTTATTGTTATTTACAATGTAGTCTAAAGCAAGCTGACTGCCTCAACCTTTAATCAATTGAACAGCTTAAGTCAGTAAGAAATATATTCACTACTTAACACAGAAAAGTAATTTTGAAGTAAACCATAATATTAATTTGCAGTTTTCTTTGTCTTTTCCTATTTTATCTACTTACAGGTTTAAACAGGAATGTCATAAAGACAGAAAAATGCAATGTAATTATATTATGACAACCCATATGGTGCTAAGCCAAGTTTCTGAAATTAGTTCCTTCAAAGCCTAGGTTTATGGTCTGGTCTTCCTGAGCTGTCTCCTTGTTAACAGGCATTTTTCTGACTGAATTTATCATAGCAACCTTTACATAAGGTTGGCTCTTTAAGAGAGTTTATATTTGGCTCTTTAAGAGAGTTTATGTTTGTTTTTTCTTTCAAAACATAGAAAACAACTTTATATTTTCTACATAGGCATACATTTAAAATAATCACAATATATAGTATAGTTGAGGAATGCACAAATTACATGAATATTGATCTATACATGTATTTTGGTAAACTTTTATTAGAGTAAAATATTCATACAGAAAACCATGCAAATTATAAGTTCATAGATGAATGAATTTTTATTAAGTGAAATCACAAATGTTACTGTTGCACCAGCCTTCCTCTGTTGTGTCCTCAGAGCAATAACATCCTCCTGAGGTAATGCTGATCCCGACTTCTATATTCATACACGTTCCTCTGCAGGTTTCAATGTTATACAATTTAAATTCTACATTATTACTTTTTTAGTCTAGCTTCATTTGTAAGCATCTTCTCTGGAATAGGTAAGCTTGTGAATCCATCCATGTTATTGTACAGAGCAATAATTTGTTTAGTATTCCACTGAGTAAATACACTTAATTTGTCCATTCTGTTGTTGATAGAAATTTAGTTTGTTTCCATTGTTTATTTTTCTGTGCTTAAAATAAATGCTACTATTGAATCCTTGTATGTGTGTTACTATATAAAGATATAATTGTGTTGGACTTACCCCATTAGTATAATTTCTGTGTCATACTGATACATGTGTTGATTGGCAGTTAATTCTGTCAATAGTTTTCCAAATTGGTGATATAATGGTATAATTTCCCTTTCTCCCCCTTCTCATTGCTCACTTTTGAAATCCATCATCCTTAGAGAAAGTTAAGAAGCTACAAAGTTAGTCGAGCTCTCCCCTAACAACATGCATCAACCACTCAACATGTAAGTGAGAAACCCTCAGATGAGTTCAACTCTCAACCTTCATGTCACCTCAGTTCTTATCGGTGAAGAAGAGAAGAGCAGCAGCTGCCCAAATTGCAGATTTGCAATAAAAAAATAGATGTTGCTATTGTTTTGATCTACTAACTATTAGGGTGGTTTCTTATATCTTAACAGTAATTGATAATCAAAAGAAGGGAAATTCCTAAACGACCTAAATAGATCGTAGAGAAGGATAACTAAATCATAAAAGATTTTGATAACTTTATCAACTGGAGCATACCCTCATAGTCAGATAATTCATAAAAATGTAACTATAACATTTATAGATATATATTTTTTGTTCAGCTATAACTCTTAGGTCACACAATTTCTCATGGTAGGTTTTCCTTACCAACCATTTTTTACCAGCAAATTGATGGGGACTATATTCTTTTTACCTTATAACTTTAAAAAGACAAAACAAAGAGCTAAAATTTAAATATTTTATATTTGTAAATGTTTTGAAAACAAAAATTAATTTTGCTAAATTATCACATATGAAAAATAGCAATGGTGTTAATCCAGTATCTCATTTTTAAAAGTCTTCTCCCTTTTTTGAAGTAACTAACCTGTGTATTTCTAAAAATTACCTTAATTACAACCTTGGGAATTATATGCTTGGTTGAACAGTTTTACATAACAGATATATAACTTTCATGAGATTGTATACTAAGATGGTCTAAAATTTTAGCCAAAAACTCTCACTCTGAGCACTAAAAAGAGAAAGTATCCATCTTAAAATGAACTTATAACTTCTGTTTTTTTTTTTTTTTTAAACCGGACTCCAGTGAGGTGTATTTTAAAAAATAAAGAGCACCCATTTTAAGTGCCCATGTTGATGAGTTTTGACAAATGTGTGTTTCTGTAACCAGCACTAACTACATCAAGACATAGAATGCTTCCGTGATGATGAAATTTCCCTGTGACCTTGTCTCATCACTTTTCTTTCTGTACACACTTGGACCCAGGTAACCACTAATCTGCTTTCTGTAACTATAGATTAGATTTTTTTTTTTTTTTGCATAGAATTCTGTTTGTATTAATATCTCTTACAACATATTTTGTTAGTTTTTTTGATTTTGACTTTTGATGGTATCATTTGTAACATTCTCAGTCTCTGACTGTTACTAATATGTAAAAATACAATTGATACTTTATATTCACCTTACATCCTGCAACATTACTGATTAACTTACTGATTAAACTGTCTGATTAATATCAGTAGGTTTTGATTATTTTTTAATTTCCTTAAGAATTTCTACACACCCATTTATGCCTCTTGGCATGTCCAAAAACTTCCCTTAAAGTCCCATAATTATAAAAACATACATTATGCTTTTAAACATTTAATTATTGGTTTTTTAACCATAAATGAAAAATGGCATTTATTGTATAATTTCATTATTTCCACATTATTCTGATCCCACTGAGGCCTGTTTGTAAACTTTGCTAAGGCAGGGTTAAAATATGTGCTAATCCGAGAAATCTCAGACTTATTCTTAAGTGCACTTCACACACCAAAATTTATATATGAAATTTCTATCCCTAAGTGTGGCTGGATTTGAAGGTAAGACCTTTAAGGAGGTAGGGATAAATAAAGTCATATGGATAGGAATTTAATTCAACATGGCTGCTGTTCTTAGAAGAGAGTAAAAGAAGCCTGGGATACAGGTGCACGTACATCCATAAGAAGACACGCAAGAAATACAGGTGCGTGTATATCCCTATGAGTACACAGCAAGAACTGGCCATCACTAAGGAAGGAGAAGATTCATGAGAAATCAGAACTGCTGACATCTTGATCTTGGGGGTCTAGTCTACAGATCTGTGAGAAAATAAATCTCTTAGTAGTCACCCAGTATGTGGTTTTCTGATATGGCAGCCCAAGTGGACTTCATATATAAGTCTATGTTATCTTTGTGTTCAAAGGATTAGTAAATAAATTATCAAGACTTTTGTTCTTATTATCAAAGGATACCAGAAGGTACAAAAATAACTCCATAATATTTTCAGAAATAAACTATAATATTTCATGTGGATTTTACTGATAATAATTAAGAACTTTGTTGTTCCTTTCTCTCTTTTGTATTCTGCAGATTATGATCTTTTTATAGCAAATTGCATCTGGACCTAGATTTTGCCATTCCTAAAGTTTAACACAGCAATTGTCAGATGATCACAGACTTCCTAAACTCAAGAAAATTTCCTGGAAACAAGATAGATTATGACACACTAGGCTACCAATTTTTATGCTTTTTTTTTAGAAGTCTATATTATTTTAAGAGCTTTATTTTAAATATGAATGAGTTATATGCATAGTGGAGTTTTTGTATTTAACTAAATTCTGTGATAGATATTTTTAAAAACAGGTATTAAAGCAAACTATGTTAATACTAAATTGATAGTAATAACATATGTTCTTAATACACGTTTTTTGCTATTGCTCTTTCTGTTTCTGCCAACTAATAATGAACTAGCATTCACATTTGCAAGATGACTAGACATTATTTGAGATCTTGTCTGCCTGTGCAACAGGAAAAATGGAGATCTAGTAAACAGAAGGTATCGATGCAAAGGCTCTGTTTTCATCGGCAAAATCTCTAACCAATGGGAGAAAAAAAAAAGGAAGAAAGTCTTTATAAATATAGACTTGGTTGCAGATAATGTACCTCCTTATCTATACAGATCATAGAAGCTGTTATTTGCTGCTACTTCACTTTGCAATTGGTGATATCTGTATAATAGACATGAACGCTGAGAAATCACTGGGGGAGAGAAACCAAACTTAGTTGATCTACAGTGATTTTTTTATTCCTTTTCACTCATAACTTTTTACCAAATAGTGACTGAATGTTGATAACTGGATTCATTCATTGCAAACAGGTATGTTATCACTCAGACGTTTGGGATCAAAAAGGGCCAATAGGAAAGGTTTGATTGCATGGAAGTATTAATAGAATTAGCTCTTCCTTTGCTTTATTATTATTGTTGTTATTATTATTTTGAAATTATATTCTCACTTTGTCACCCTCAGTAAAGTGCAGTGGTGTCACAGCTCACAGCAACCTCAAATTATTGGGCTCAAGTGATTCTC